>PVKE010016350.1:0-32108 GCA_004027555.1 Craseonycteris thonglongyai | reverse complement strand
ACTTGCCTGGCACATGGACTGTTTTCTTAAGTGGAACAAACATCTTGGTATTTGCGTGTTGGCTGTGTCTTTCTGCCTCAGCTTGGCACAGCTGTTATGTAATTGCTGCATTCCCTGCTTGAGTGATGATGGAAACCGGGGTTGGTGTTTTCAGAAAAAAGACTTGGTGTTCAATAAATCTTTCTTTAATTGTCTTTTAAAGCTTATTTCTTTGTCTTAAACAACCTTGTGTTATTTCTGGAGGGATTTGGGAAGTGCTTGGGATTTGGAAAGTGTTTGGGCTACATTGTTACTCTTTCATTGGTACTATTGAAGAAATCAGAAGGATTGATGACTATGGATAATTTTTCATAGAATTTAATCTGAAAGATTTTGGTAAACATCTCCTTTAATAAAAAATATATATGTTTTGTGTGTTTTTGCTGGAAGAGACATTTTAAAGGTCATTATGTTATTAATTTAAAAATCAGTTAAATCTAAGAATTTGAAGTGTTTTGACTCTCCCTCCCCTTAGAATGTAATAAGCATTTCTGAGGGAACTCCTAAAGAATCTCTTATTTGGACCATTAACTACCATTCCAACACTGAACTCACCGTTTCAGTAAATCTAGGCTCTTTCCTAAATGTCAATATTCATTCTTACATGCCTTTCCCTGTGAATGGAATGCCTTTCCCTCAACTCTGATGATAAATTCCCACTCATTTCTCAAGATTAAGTTCTAGTGTTACCTTGTAGATCTCAGACAGTTTCTGGGTTCTCTACTTCTGTTGTAATTTATACAGACCAAGTGCATGCCTGTAATTTATTTATATCCTGGCCTCCCCATGAAAGAACTTTGAGAACAGGTGTAGTGCCCTGTTCATTGTTGAGGTTTAATACATTGTTAAGCAGACTGCTGGCTAGATCAATGAGAACTTTGCTATGGAGCTGTGTTGGTACTTTCTCCTTTCTCTTTGGTGAGCCATAGGCTATCAATGTTCTGAAGGTGCTCCATTGTCCTTGAACTAAATCTAAATTAGCATTTGTGGCAGTGGCCCAGTAAGGGACAGAATGGTCTGCACGCAGTCTTATGGGCTAGGAGAGGGACTCTCTTTTCTTTCTCAAGTTTCATCTCCTCTCTACCCATCTACTACCTTCTTTTGCACAGACCAGGGTGGGCTGTGGACAGAGACCAGAGCCAGTACTTTGATGTAAGGGCTAGTTTCTTTATTCACTTATATTTGTGAGGATATCGTTGGTATCTAACATAATCACAGATAGCTTTCTGCTATAGGCAGCTTTCCAACCTGTGCCTGAAAAGGAAAAAAATAAACAGCTTCAAGTATAACTAACCAGTTAAATTTTTCCTAGGGCTAGCACTGTGTGTCTTTATTGGTTTATGCTACCCAGGAGGTAATTGAAATATCTAACAGTACTGGGATTAATGGTGAAATGGCTTAATGCTGGCAGTGTTTGTGGGAATTACAATTATTGGTGGATTTGATTTGTTGAAGAATATACAGACATTTCAGATTGTGAACTGAGTTTCAGGCCTATTTATTCCTTTAAATAGGATTTTTTTTGGGTGACCTTGGATAATTGCTGAATTTCTCCCTTGGTGAAACAGTGATGAACATTATTTGTTGTAAGAATAGTGTGAGACTATGCCAATGAAGCCTCTTTGAAAAAAAAAAATATTAGTATTGTCCAGATGGAGGTTGCCATGATAAATTCTCTTCCATTTACAATTTGTTTCTGTCTTTAATTTAAATGCACAAGCTGGGTTTACCTTGTCTTGTACACTGTCCATTATATAATACAATGGAAATGCAGAGAATACTAAAGGCAGGACAATAATGGCTCTGCACATCATAGACAATCTCAGTGGGAACAGAGTCCTGTACTCAGCAGATGGGGAACAGACGTTCAGAGCATGTAACTTATAGAAAGTCAAACCACCTGTAGCAGCGTAGCTAAACAAAAACTCACATCACTTGGTGTCTAATTCAAATTTTATTAACCCCATAAATATAAAATAGTAAAATAGAGTTCAGACTTTGAAATATAAATGTGAAAATGTCTTCAACATTTTTTTTGGGTGGTGGTGGTGGTGAAAGCACCATTATATGAGCTATATTAAATGCGTGTTGAAAAATATCAGACCCTATTAATATTAAAAAATATATTTGTTTCTGTTTGGTTTACCTCACTGCATTGTCAAACTTCTTTTTTTAGCACATTATTAAGGTTTCTACTCATTCTTATGTTTTATTTGGTGAATGTTGTTGATATATCTTCTATATTTTTTAAGAAATAGGAAGAGAAATAGATAACTTGTTCTGATTTCATCTTTGATCACAGATACTTGAGAAGAGTGTTAGTAGTTCTATTTTAGAACAGCCCAGGTCTTTGTTCATTTTAACTATCCTGTGTTATACACTGTTCTTTTTTTTTTTTAAACATTTTTCTTTGCCTTATCTGTGAATCTCTTTTGCTTACCCTTTCCTGGCCCCTATCTGTGCTACAGATTTATTTTTGGTTACCGGTAGTATGGCAGTACTTTTGAATTGTAACAGTAGTGTTTTTCCATATCTGCAACCTGTCCCAAATTCATGAGGTGACTTTTAAAGCAGCCAGATTCAGCTACGGGAAAGTGTGGACACATGCCAGCAGGGGTATTGTAGCTCAAATTAAAGGTACTGTTCTGGGAGGAATCATTGACAAAACTTAGTTTTGCTTTAAAGGTCTCACATAGAAAAGATGTTTTCTTCAGCATTAATCAGATAACTGAACCCAGTAGATCATAAAGCTCAACTCTCCAGGGCCCAGAAACCAGGGCAAGAGAAACTCCTAATGCAATGTGATCTGTTCATGACCTTCTTAGAAAAGAACATCTCAGTTCTCCCTAAGGAATGCATTTTCAGATGCATCTCTCCTCACACCCTTAAGAAGTAACCTCTCCCCTTGGACCATGTCGTATAATGAATGAAAGACACCGAATAAAGAGGTGATCAGAGCAGCTGGCCTATTTAAATGGCTGACCAGATCTTTTCTGATTTGTGTGTGCATGTATGTGTGCACATGTGTGTGGTGTGTGTGCACATGAACAGAAGTGGACCATATGGGACACAGCTGGTAATATCAACAGAGGTAATGTTGGTAGAGTAGAAGGACACAGGCTTGAATTAGGTCATGCCCTGGATGCCGTTCTCAGCTCCTGAAGATGAGACACTGGCAGTCACTTCCTGCCCCCAAGGGGGAACAATCTGGCCTAGCATCTGGCCCCAAATGACTGGTTAACTCTTGAGAGAAGGAGTGTCAGGCCTGGTAGAGGGCAAGCTTTCTTCACCTGGACTTTAGGGCTTGTTACCTTACAGATAGAGGAATGTGTGTGTGGGGGGGGTGGGGGGGAGGAGGGGGACGGCGGCATTTTTTGACAGTCAAAAACAACAACAAAGAAAACCAGTGTCATTGCTTGCCATACTCTATTTCCTGCCCCGAAAAGATACTTCTCTGCCCCTAATGGGCACAAACTCTGAGGACAGATGCCACAAAGATACATATGGAAACAGCTCATGCTCAGAGAGAAAAGACTCCATTCTAATTTTAGAAAGTAAACTCTTCTCCTTTAATATTTATCATCTTCATTCATTCTTTATGCTTCTCAAGGTCACATCCACTTTTAGAAGTGGATTCTAGGATTCTGTATGTTAGAATTCCTTACTTTTAATAGTTGATCATCTAAATAAGGAATAGAAAGGAAAACAGGAAGACTGAGTAAGGGGGAAAGGTGTGTGTTTCACTTTAAGCAAAACCAAATCGGGCAAGACTAAGCTGTGCTCCTATTTCCCCTTCTTTTCCTCTAATGGACTTGTTAGAGTTAAAGCCCTTCCAAGATAGTCCCAATTAAAATCCATACCATTTAAAGATAAACTGATCCCAGAATCATGGAGCTAGAAGAAAGCAAGCTTCTCATTTTATGGGGTAAAAAAATGAGTACTAAATTAATGAAGTGACAACTTAGGGTCACACAGTGATGTGGGAAGTGAGCACTTTCTATATTTTGTGAGACACATTTTTTCATGAGTGAAAAATTAAAGGTCGTGGAGACCTTATCAATGGTTTCCACTGAATGTTAGATTCAAATGTAAGTGTTTCAAGAGTATTTAAAGACTAAACCAGATGTAAATGATTCAGAGAGGAGCCTGACAGCATACATGGAGGAGAGCAGACAATGAACCAAGATATGTTTTCTGAGAAGACTGTTATTATTTAATTCTGCAAAATTTTCACTAGTTTAATCCCTTTAATGGATGCATATGCAGTGGCAGTGTCTGTTGCATTATTACAAAAGACATGACCAATTTTAGCCTTCTGTTTACTAAATATTTCAGTGCTCTATTTCTGCAGTTTTCTATTGAATTAGTGATTCTATTCTTTCTGCCCAAACTGCATGATCCTTTGATACAAGAAAAATCAGTTGTGTGTGCTGAAATGCAACTTTCTCCATCTGTGATTCATTCCTAGCAGGCTCCGGGCAGAAGCCCCTTTCCTGTCTGCTACTGCAGAGTGGGTGTGAAACTGCCTTTTCTGGGGTTACGGGGTACAGGCTGAGAGTCCTGTCTTTTCAAAGGGGTTGAGTGAATACCTTTACCTCGCTGATAAAAGCGTCAGGGTTTGGAAGAGTTCCAGGGCCTCCTTTGTGTTTGTAGGCAATCGTGGTAACATTTCCATGAGCCCGTGTGGTCAGGGAGTTTGGTGCAGTGCAGCACGCTTGTGTAATAGCTCCAGGTTGAGGCTTGGAGAGGCTCATCACTCCACTTGAGAGAGTGGGGTGCACTCATTTCTGTGTAAGGGGATGTATGTGTTTTATATGCATGTATGCATTTATGTGGGTGCCTGTTTACTTTTCTTTAAATCCCATTAACCAAGTGTCAAGTACATCTGTGATTACTTACTATTTCTGGTGTCCCATTTTTATTCAGGTCTTAAAAAATTCACTGCAATTTTTGCTGGTATTTTGGAGTGATCTTTTTCCAGGTTTTTTTTTTTTTTTTTTTTTTTTTAATGCAGAAGAAACACTCCTACTTCATATATGAGCGAGTGGCTCTGGGATTTGGATATTTACCATCTTCTGCTCTTGGTACAACCCAAGCTAACAGACCCCACTGCAGTTCCGCTGTCTAGACATTCTTCTTGTACAAGGACAGAAATCAAAACTGGGAACTATATGACATTTTATAGACCAATTTTTTTATTTTACAAAGGAGGACATGGAAGTAGACAAATGAAATAACTTGTTCAAGGTCACTCAGGTGGAACCTGGATCTACAGACTTTTAGTCCAATTCTTATTTGATGTAATTGCATTTCATTTTCCTAGAAGATTATGAGAAGTTGATTGACTTTCCCCTGGTGTGTCCTATACATTTCTTTATGTCATGGCTGTTGTGTACCAAATCACTGAACCTCTTTTAATGTCTCTTGAAAGTTATGAGGTAGAAATTCGTATACTCAGATAAATTATACCTGTTGAATGTTACGTTATGTTCATCATATTGATTTACACATAGTAGATATTCAGTAGATGTTTACTAATCAATTTTGTAATCAAGATTGAATGAAAAGTGGGGAAGTGGGGAAGTGGGATGGCTCAGTGGGTTAAGCGCTCACTTTGCAGCCCTGGGGACTATGGATCAAATCGCGGCCCCGGCCCTGGCCCTTGTGGAGCCATGTGCTGAACTGAGCTGTACTTCCCATGTGGGAGGCCCTCGATTCAGCCTCAGCTCACAGGGGCGTGCTTCCCATGTTGGAGGCCTCTGGCCCAGTTCCCACCTTGTGCAGCCCCTGCCCACCTGTGTGGAATAAAAACCATGTCAAAAATTGATGACCTATAACTATGAAAACAGTCCTGGGCGCTCCCCCTCCTCTCTGTCTCTGTCTGTCTCTGTCAAAAACAATAAAAATGGGTAAGTGACTGAAGTTTGCGTTGATGTTAAACATAAATATACATAATTGTCTGTTTGGCATATGTGAAGTCCACCCTCTGCCAACAATGGAGAGCATCTCAAATGCCTTTTGGGAGAAGTGTGGCTTGATTCAGGTGTTTGGAAAACTTTTAATAAAACACTTCGGCTGAAGATGGTTCAGGAAAGGACATTGCCAAGTAAGTGTACCTTTCTGCTGCTGGCCCACTCTTTCTTCCCTTAGGAAAAAACTGGTCCATAAAAACAAGTGCTATCACTGTAACAATGTTTCAGGAACTCGGACAGTACTTATTTTTATAAGACTGAGTTATGAGTCTGTATTTATAATTCTACTTTTAAGTTAAAAACCGAATGTGGTGGTGTTTTAGTTTTCTATTACTGCTGTAGCATATTACCACAAATTTATTCATATAATCACCATAAATTTATTGTCTTACAATTCGGTAGGCTAGATGTCCCTTCTGAGTGTCATCTGGTTAAACTCAAGGTGTCAGCAGGCTGCATTCCTTTCTGGACGATTATTCAGATGCTGGCAGAATTCAGTTCCATGGGGTTGTTGGATCCAGGTCTCACTTTCTTGCTGGCTGTCAGCTGAGGGCCTCCCTTAGCATCTTGTAACCTCTGTATGGCCCTTTCTTTTTTTTTTTTTATAATTAAAAAAAAATATATTTATTTATTTTTGACAGAGAGAGAGAGAGAGAGAGAGAGAGAGAGAGAGAGAGAGAGAGAGAGATACAAAGACAGAGACAGAGAGAGAACTGAACTAGGGGAGCTCCCAGTTCAGCATATGGTTCTGCATGGGCCAGGGCCGGGATTCGATCCCCAGTCCCTGGCGCTGCAAAGTGAGCACTTAACCCACCGAGCCATTCCGGCTTCCCCTACATGGCCCTTTCTTGCAGTCCCCTCCCTCTCATAAGCGCTGCAGGATACCAAATCCATGTCATACGGCTACTTCTCTGAGCACGGCCATGCAATGTGCTCTGCTTTAAGGATTCGTGTGATTAGATGGGAGCCACCAGGATCCTCCAGGCTGTTCTCCCCATCACTAGGTCCTTAGACTTGATCACATACGCACAGGTCCGGGGGATTAGGATGTGGACATCTTCTGGAGGAGGCATTATTTTGCACTCCACAATTACACTACAAAAAGGTGACTCTGGTCTTTAAGCCCGATTAGTTGTGGATAATTCTAAGTAAATACACTACAAGCCCCACATTTTATTTTTCAAAAGGTGAAAAGCCTGACTACTTTGCTAGAAGGCATTCTCTCTTTGTTTTATTTATTATTATTATTATTTTTTTGTCTTATGGGCCCTTAAAGACACAGTTATTTGATGATGATTCTTTTAGTGGCATTTCTGCCACATAGTCTTATTTTGTGTAACTTTCATGTTTATGGCATAGTGTTCACTTTTGCCTTAGTAGTCAAAAGCCAAGTATCCATCAGGAGACCTTCCCCTTAAAGATCAAGCTCAGCCAATACCAAGCTGTTTTGATTCTTGACACTTTGTAGTATGGACTGAAGTCAGGGAGTGTGATGCCTCCAGCCTTATTTTTATTTTTGGAGGATTGCTTTGGCAATTTGGGGCTTTTTGTGGTTCCATATGAATCTGATAATTTTTTAAATCTATTTCTTGAAAGAATGTCTATGGAATTTTGATGGGAATTGTGTTAAATCTGTATATGGCTTTGTGTAATATGGCCATTTTAACTATGTTGATTCTTCCAATCCACGAACATGGAATATCCTTCCATTTCTTTATATCTTCAATTTCTTTTAATAGTGTCTTATAGTTTTCCATGTATAAGTCCTTCACATTCTTTGTTAAGTTTGTTCCTAAGTATTTTATTTTTGACCCAGCAATCCATCTCCTGGGTATCTACCCAAAAAACCTGAAAACCTTAATCCGCAAAGATATATGTACCCCAATGTTCATTGCAGCACTCTTCACGGTGTCCAAGTTGTGGAATCAACCAAAGTATCCTCTGATAGATGACTTGATAAAGAAGTTGTGGTACATTTATACAATGGAAGACTACTCAGCTATAAGAAAAGATGAAATACAGCAATTTGTGACAACATGAACAGACCTTGAAAACATCTTATTAAGCGAAATAAGTCAGACTGAAAGAATCAAGAAACATATGACCTCACTAATAGGTGGAATATAAAACTGAAAGATCAAAGAAACAAAGACTCATGGATACAGTCAATAGTTTAGTGGTTACCTGAGGGTAAGTGGGGAGGTGGGTGGGAGAGATGGGTGGAGCGGGGGGTAGTAGGGAGTGGAAATCAAGCACATGGTGATGGAAAGTGAGCTGAATCTGTGTGGTGAGCACATAATGCGATGTATAGACAATATAATGTAGAATTCTACACCTGGAAACAATGTAATTGATATCAATTAATGTCACCCCAATAAATTCAACAACAACAACAAAGATCAAGCTCAGATGTCACTGTTTTTGTTTTGTCTTTTTCTACAGTGTTCTGTTCAGTCATTCTATTCCCTACCTCTCCTGGAATTTAAAATGTGTCTGTCTTTTCTTTCATCATTTGTCTTGTCTTCGTCATGACAAATAGTAGTCTGTGCACCTGACTGGGTTCTCTGCTACACAGTGAACTCCTTTACAGCTAGCATTGTTCCTTAAACTGCTTTGTATCCAGTGCTTGATAGAAGATAAGCATGCAGCACATGTTGGTTGTATTCCAGTGCGCTGATTACAAGACGAGTATTTGTCTAATCTGTCACTCAAAGGTCATCTATTGGCCGACCACAGGATGCAAAACTTGAGAACCATGGCAGAACCATAAATAGACACAGTTTTCAAAACCTAGGGGTTTGCAGCTTAATTTCTAGGGAAGCATTAAAGTGATATATCTTTGACAAAATGAGTTGTACATCTCTCACAAAGAGGAGAATGCTAAATGCTTTATTTGAGGTCAAGAGAATCCATTGAAATTATTTAACTTTTATCACCTGAATGCTTTTCCAGAACTTCAAAACAGGCCACATATTATATCCGGTCTTCTATCTTCAATTTCAGATTTATAATACCCTTTTTTCAGTAATGTGTAATATATCAAGACCAGCGTATATTATTTTTTTTTAAATATATATTTTATTTATTTATTTATTTATTTTGACAGAGGAAAGAGAGAGAGAGAGAGAGAGATACAGAGACAGAGAGAGAACTGAACTAGGGGAGCTCCCAGCTCAGCATATGGTTCCGCACGGGCCGGGGCCGGGATTCGATCCTCGGTCCCTGGCACTGCAAAGTGAGTGCTCAACCCACTGAGCCATCCCGGCTTCCCCCAGCGTATATTATTATATTGACTGCAATGGACAATTTTAGCTTACTTGGTTCAGGTCGGTCTCTTTAACATCAGTCCAAGGAGAATTGATCTGCAAACTCAGAGAACAGAAGGATTAGTTGAGAATAATTGATGTTAAGGTGTTTAATTAGTTACCTAAAGCAAACTTATATAAGAAAGTATAATAAGTATACAGACCTAATTAATAATGCCTTTTTGGTATCAATGCCAAGATTTCAACCTTAAGGCAAATGTCTGATTTTGTTCTTGATATTTTCTTCAAAGTCATCGTCTGGCATTGTCTTTCATCTTCTGCGTTGCACTTTACTCTTCTTTTTCTGTCCTAGACAATCTATACTTTATTGGTTATTATTATATTTTAAATCAGGTTTATTTCATAAACAGCAGAAAGTTATGTTTCTTAATGTTTCTCAGTTCAGAGTTTAAAGATCCAAGTCTTTTAGAGGTCTATTTTCTGTAGTTTCAGCTATTTGTGCCATTACACACATGCATTGAAATGCTGACATTGAGGACTCTACTGCAGAGGAAAAGTTGGCAATAGGCTTTTGAAAAAAACCCATAATCAAAACTGTAAGCTCTGTAAAAAGACAAATCTATGTTGTTGTTTTTATAAAAGTCAGTGAATCTTTTATTTATTTATTTTGACAGAGAGAGAGACACACAGAGACAGAGAGAGAACTGAACTGGGGGAGCTCCCAGTTCAGCATATGGTTCTGCACGGGCTGGGACGGGATTCGATCCTCGGTCCCCGGCTCTGCAAAGCGAGCGCTCAACCCACTGAGCCATCCTGGCTTCCCCAAAATCTATGTTTTATTTGTCTTCTATGCCACATGTAAAATTATTTTAATACTGGGTGAATGTATGCACAGCTCTCCTTGTAATACGGCTCATGACTTTTTAGATTCACTTTTTTTTTACAAATGGATTTTGTATGCATGTTGTTTTAGTTATCTTTTGCTGTATAACACATTCTGTGGGTCAAGAATTCAGGAATAGCCTAGCTGGATAGTTCTAGTTTAGGGTGTTTGGTGAGGTTGCAGTCAAAATGTTGGCTGAGGGTGGAGTCATCTGAAGAATGACAGGGGCTCAAAAATCCTTTTACAAGTACATGGATAGCAAGTCAGTGGTGGGTCTTGGCAAGAGACCTCAGTTCCTTCCTCCCTGGACTTCTCCATAGGGCTGCTTTAGTGTCCTCGTGCCATGATCACCAGCTTCTTCCAGCACAAATGATTTACGAATGTAAGACAGACCCCACGTGGTTCTTTAAGGCCTAACCTTACTGGTCTTCCCTATTTAATATGGGTGGTGGCTATAAAAGAATGTGGATATCTCGAGGCAAGAATCACTGGAGGCAAGTTATCATACTTGTACTTATTCCCCTTTTTATTCTTTAAGCCTAGCTATGATTCTGCATAGTAACTGCTGATTCTGCATATGTAGGAAATATAATTTGAACTTATTTAGGTTTGAATAAAAAATCCATGAAATGTAAGCATCAGGAGCTAGTATAACACCAGCTTCTCAGGATTGGAAATAGTAGGGCTGCATTCAGAATCAGAATAGCTATAGGAATCTGGGTTAGGAAGACAAGTCCAAAAAAGAGTAGGTATTAAACAAAGCGCACCTCAGGGCAGATGCTTCCTTTGATCAAGGTACTTTGTAGGGTGAAGTATGAAGAAAGGACTCTGGGAAACCCATCCCAGGGAGGAAAGCAAGAGCATGCATACCTTGCTATTTATCCTTAGAGAGGTTATTTAATCTAATGGGTTTTTCTGGTTTGTGCATGTAATGATAGTGAAATGAGTTCAGTAGTGTCTTGGCAAACAGATTTTAACAACTTGAACATTAGCAGCAACAAAGACTAAGTAGTGTTTTGGAGTTAAATTGAAGATATGCTAATTCCAAAGTTACAGCAGTGGTATCCCTCCATTTAGCAAGACAATGAATGAAGTTATCTAAGAGTCTAAAATCTCTGTTGGAAAACATTGTGCCTAGCACTCTACATAGCTTTTAGAGCCTGACAAGTTATCGTTTAGTATTACACCTACTGTGTGAGTTTGATTTTCAGTGATACTTGTTGCTGACATTTATTAAGTGTTTAAATGCACAATGAGGTCATTATAGAGGTTCATCCTTGCAACACAGCTATGATATTCACAGTTAATTTAGAAAAGTAATGGGCGGTGACATGAAACAAGCCCTAGCGTCACTCTTAAGTCCACCACCTACTGGCTCTGGGACTTTGGGTGGGTAATTTGACCTTTCTGAGCCTTAATGTCCTCATCTGTAAAACTGGGGATTCAAAGGACCTCAAAGATTGTTATGAGGGTTAGTAGGACAAATACACATAAAGCACTTAATGTGCTTTATAGTGAACACTCGGTACATTTAGCTTTTATTTACATAAATATCCTTTCTCAAAATTCAGTTCATTCATTTACTCAACAGTTATTTGTTGATTTCCTATTGTCTGCCAGGCATATTTTTAGGTTCTGGGGAAGATAAGTGAACAAAACAGTCAAGATTCCTATCCTTGTGGTGGTATGCTTATAGCCATAAAGTAAGCACAAACATATAAAGTGTGTAAGTTGGTGATCAATTCTGTAAGGAAAATGAAACTGAGAAGGATGAAAGCAAGTGCTGTATTTGAGGGGGTTAAGATGATGCTATTTTATATAGGATTATTAAAGGAATCCTCATTGACATTTGCCCAGCGAATCGGAGGTGTTATGTAGCCATCTGGGAAAACAGACATTCTAGGCAAAGGGATCTGAAGGTGCAAAGGTCCTGAGGTGGGAGCATGCTTACCGTGTTGATCTACATCAAAGAATCCACTTGGGATGGAGCTGAGGGAGGGAGGCAGTGGTAGGGATGACTTTAGAGAGGCAATGGGTAGTGAGCTCATTTAGGGTACTGTAGGTCCTCATGGGGAGTTTGCCTTTAAATCCTAAGGGAAAGGAAGACACTGGAGGCTTTTGAGCAAAGGAGTGACATGATCTGACTTACATTTTATAGGGATTGTTCTAGCTATTGTTTTGGAATAGATGGCAGGGGTCTGAGTTAAAATGTGATGCTATTGACATGGTCCAGGCACACAGTAATTGTTGCTTGAATCAGGGAAGTTTTGGTAGCGGTGGTAGAAAAGAGGTCAGATTATGGTCATTATTGAAAGTAGTGTTGGCAGAAATCAAGGGGAGCTCCAAGTTTGTTGACCTGGAAAGATGGAGTTATTTATTTGGATGGAGAAGTTTGTGGGAGGATATCTGGGAACTGGTATCAGAGTCTGGTTTCAGACATGCTAAATTTGAGAAGTTTTTTGGAGACCTTTAAGTGGAGATGGTGAACAGACAGTTGGATCTCTGAATTTGGAATTCAGGGAACAGGGTAAGGCTGGAAACTTAATCTGGGAGTTGTACGATTGGTTACTTACAGCAGTGTAGATGGGGAAGAGGAGTGGTGTGAAGATGAGCCAATGTTTATAGAGCACAGATTTGAGGAGGAACCTGTTACGAGGACTAAGAAAGCAGGATGTCTGAAGCTGCTGGAAAGAGTGTCTCAAGAAAGACAGAGAGATTAATTATACCCAATGATGCTAATACATCAAGTGAGATAATAACTGAGAGTTAACCATTAATATATCTGCAATATTGTGAATTGTACTCCATTCAACCCTATGCAGAAAACAATGAAAAATGCTGGATGTAATATTTTAAAACCTTTTATTTTTAAAGATTTATTTTATTGTTTTTGACAGAGACAGAGAGAAGGGGGAGGTCCCAGAGAAGTCTCCATAGTTGAATGTCATCAGTTTTTCGCATGGTTTTGTTCCACACAGGTGGGTGGGGACCACACAGGGTGGGAACTGGGCTGAGGGCCTCCCACATGGGAGGCACACCCCCTCGAGTCAGGGGCCTAACCTAGGGTGAGAACCGAACTGGGGGCCTCCCGCATTGGACCCACCCCCCAGTTCAGCATATGGATCCACATGGCTGGGGCCGGGATTTGATCCTGGGTCCCCAGAGCTGCAAAGCAAACACTTAACCCATTGAGCCATCCCAGCTTCCCCTTAAAACCTTTGTGAATTTTCTGTAAGCTGGCAAGACAGCGAAGAATGGCCAGGAGTAAAATTGCTATGGCAATGTTATTGAATAGGCATTATGAGAAGAGGTTTGGGAGGTGGAGGAGGCTTTATAGAAAAGTCTGGACATTTCAACAAAAGTAACAAGAAGGGGGAGACAGTCTGTCTGGGCACCCATGTAGGTGCTTGGAAGACATGGTAGTAGGAATAGGTAGGTAGTCCTCTCCTGATAATTTCTTTTTTCTCAGTGACAGCTGAAGTGAAGCCATCAGCTGAGAGTAAAGGTGGGGAGAGAGAAAACTGAAATTTTGAGAAGAAAGGAAGTATAAAATAATCTCTGGGGAATATTGTAAAATGGCCTTCCAGCATTATCCACCCACTTGATGTTTGCAGTTAAGGATTTATGAGGAGTGTGTGCTAGGGAAACTGTGTGTTTTCCTCCAATTATATTCAGCTGCATGGGTCTAGGTAGGGGTTAAGTTTTGGCTAGTAAGTCAAAGTGAGAGAGCAGTAAGGTAGGGAGGGTGGTCATGCTGATGCACCATGGAATCTAAGGGGGTAAGAGGCAACACCAGAAGACAGGAGGAAGACAAGGGAGGCTTTGAATTTAAAGCCTGCTATTTTTCCAATCTGTCATTGACTATTTTCTACTCCCTTTATTAATTAATATTTATCTCTACCTCCCCCAGGTGCTTATGAGCCCATGTTTCATTCTTTGATGTTTCCAACATACTCTGTAGCAGTTTATTTTTTCTTTCTCTAAAGCGTGAAACCAATTAACTGTCAATTGGATTGAGTTTTCATATTTTTCTTAGTTAGTTACACTAGGTGAAATTTTGTTGAAAACTCTTTAAGTGAACTCCATAGTAATATGTATAAGGTACTCTTCTGCTCCAAAGTACTACTTTTAATTATAGATGTAAAAGCATGTCTGAAGTAAATTAAAGTTTTGACAATAAGGTCAATTTTGTCATTAAGTAGATGGATGAAACTAAATATTTCATTAAAGTATTTGGCCTGAACTATTCAGTTTGACCAGTGTATGTTTAATCAAATTGACCTATTACTTGCCAATTTTCCATTTTATTTTTAGGAAAGCCTAGAAGATGAAAAGAAAAAGGCAGTCACTTTTTGTTGGAAAAATAATATATTTTTAAAAAGATTTATTTTATTGTTTTGAGAAAATGTGAGAAAGAGAGAGAGAGAAGCGGGTAGGGCCCAGAGCAATCTCCATAGTTGTACATCATTAGTTGTGACATGGTTTTATTCCATGCGGGTAGGTAGGTGTATGTGAGGCCATACGGGGCAGGGAATGAACCGGGGACCTTGTGCGTATGAGGCAAGAAATTTTGCCTCTGAACCATCTTAGTTGTTACCAGTTGCACTGCAAAGAGCTGGGAAATGAATCCTGGACCTCGTGATTATGAGGCTAGCACTCCACTGCTGAGCTATCCCAGCATACCCCGAAAATAATATCTTTATGATTGTTATCAGTTTGAAATTTTATTAAAGTTGTCTGTGTGTCTATTGGTAGGGTTGGGAAGAGAACATGGAATGTAAAAAAAGAGGTCAGAGATTAGTAATTTGCAAAGGATTACTAGAAATACCCTTTTTGTTGTGATTATACCTAACGTAAAAGACAAACAACTAAAAGTATCATCTTGAGGTGCAGTACTATATAACCTTAGTCAACAAATTTGTATTGTATATCTTCTTGTGTGTAGTCGTGTGCTAGGTACTGGGGCTACAGTAATTAAAGTGGATAAACAACAATAACAATAACAATAAAAACATTCTTACTGTCGTGGGGTTCAAAATCCAATGAGGTTGTAAGCAAGAATCCTTGTGGAGCCAGACTGGGCAGATTTTGGTAACTGACTAAACATGGATAGGGAGGGAGGGTTATGGGAGGTCATACAAAAGTTTTGATCCTGAGAAAATGATGACTTAACTTTTTTAGGGAATAGAAGAGTACTGGAGAAAGATAGTTAAATAGATGATGAGTGTGTTGTTGAAGGGTCCACACAACCTTTGTTCGGAAATGTCCATTGGGAATTAAGTGAGAGGCAGAAAATATACATGTTACTGCTGCAGTTTTTTAGGTGGAGGAAAGTAATAAGAATGTTAATGGGAGATGAGTTACGAGTCAGGCTGTAAAGAGAAGAGTGCTTATTAGACAATCAATGCTGGCATACTTTATGTATATAGTTAATTTTAGTTTTTGAATATGAGGTTTGTATCTTCTTCCCACAGCAGATTTGAAATTATATGAGAATGTAGCAGCAAATAGACATGTATTCTAAAGTTAGAGTAGGTAGATTTAAAAATATCAGTTAAATAAAATCTAATATCAAATATTTGAAAGATGAAATTTATGTACAAACTGAAGTTTGTTTAGGGATAAAACCAGTGAGTGTTTAAAGTTTAATTGTGTATATATATATATATATATTTTTTTTGGTTTTGCTATTTGTTTTTACCCTGATGTTTCTAAAATATTACTGAAGGATACTCATAGTTTGTGTTAGTCATGTTGATATAGTCTCAAAACTTGACCAACCTCCTGACTAGGGAATTTCTTCTATGCTGCCCAAGATATTATGTTACCTCCTTTCCTCATGTTGTACTTTTAGTCTCAAGGTTAATTTTTGTGGGAAGTAAATGAAGGGGAAATAAACTAGGAACCTTGTCTTCCTGAGACTTTGCTTTCTGGAGCCTCCCTCTTCACTTGTCAACCATTTTCCTTCTTCTCTCACTCCCTCCCCACAACCCCCCCTGGTCAGTCTCCTTCCCTAAGTTAAGAGAGCTGGGACATGACAAGGTCATGGGTAGAAATCCCTTCAATCCCAGCATTCTTTTCCTCTTCAATTTTCCTCTTGGTCACTTGCCTCTTTTTCAGCCAGTATTTCTGGCATTAGTACGCTTATAATGGAAATATAAAAAGTCCAGCCAAACTAATGTGCATGCTGAAAATTCTAACCTTTAAATTTGCACATTGCTTAATCCTAAGAAGCATTGATTTTGGATCCTGCACTGCTTTATATTCCTAAGGGATAGTTAGAATCCATTTTGCCTCTCTTCAGTTTGTTTCTCAAGTATATTTTTATAAATTTTCTATATAAATGTTTTTCCTCCAAAGCATATTGTGAACAACACACACTCACATGCGCACACAAACATACATCACTAATTTTTCAGGAATTGTTTTTTGTTTTTCTTGTTGTTGTTGTTGAATAGCTGAATTTATAAATCACTATTTACTTCTATTAGTTGTATCCTTAGAACATCTTGCTGTTCTTTGACTTAGAAAATTCTAACAGTTTGGTAGTATTCAACTTTGCTTAGAATGCATTTTCTGCGAATGTAGAAAGAAACAGCTTTGTCACCATCGTTGAGAAAGATAGATTCTGTTGGGAAAGGTAAAGTATGTCTTCATGATCTTGCTTGCAGCATGATATAAGAAAGAGATGCTCATCTAGTATAATTGTTTGGTGCTGAATTTATTACCTGGGAACCAAGAGAGAGGCATATCACATTTATTCGGTTCTCATTTTCACTCCTACTTAGCGTTCTTTGAAAATAGATTCACCTAATTTTGAGGAAATTATGTTCTTTTCTAAGACACTGAATTAAAAAAAACAACAAACATTTTTAAGATCTTTTGTTCTTGTGTATTTTTCCTCAAGCTTTTTTTATGTAATGCTTTACACTATTCATCCAAGAAGTCACTTTAACAAATTCACTTCTTAAGAGCAGCACAGTATAATTTGGCAATCACCCTTGTGTCTATAGTCCACTTGGGGGAGAAAATGACAGAATTGCACCTTATTATAAACAGTGCAAAGTAAAAACCTGAACTTACCAATTAAAGGAAAGGCAGTCAAAAATGTACTGTGAAGTATTAATGCATGAATGATGAAATTAAAGATCATCTTCAGTATAATGTCTTGGTAAGTCAATTGGATTAGAAGTAATTGGTTAATTGAAAAGATAAGGTAATGATAAAGACAGTAAACAGAGTAGTTATTAAAAATGATACACATGTGCCTTAAACATTTTATCTTATATTAAATATATAAATGCTCATTCACCAGTACTTTGAGATAGCCCCATTGTATTTTCCTCAATTATGGTTGAACTGATTTAAGTTGCTGCAGAAATCACAACTTGGTTTATGATTTCTAATTTGGATGTTGTTCAGTGAAGAAGAACTTGAAGGATGTAAGCAATCTGAGTACAGAATACTGCTTGATTTTCATGACATTTTCTCCCAATCCTTTATGGTACAAGAACAAACATATTCAAAGAAGTATTTTTAGCTATTTGACTTTATCAAGTTTTTGAAAATCATTCCCTCTTTAATAAAATTTACAACTCTCTCCTTTGCAATTATACTTATGATTTAAAAAGAAATTACATAATTAAAATAATAAATAATAAAATAATAAGAATAAATTGTTTGAACAAGATTTGGGGTGTGTGTTGGTATGAACTAAACCACTGCTGGATGATATGTGAGGGTATCCCAGACACATGTTCAGCCTTCATTACATTTTTCTGAAAAACAGAAGAAATAAAAAAAATGTCAGTCAATGGAATTATTCCGACCCATTGATATCAATCAAACAGAAGGAATGACTTTTACAAAAATTTTATTTCAGAATAATTTTAGATTTATAGATTTACAAACACAGCGTCAGGAGTTTTCATGTGCCCTGCACTGTTTTCCCTTACTTAGCATCTCACATTAGTTGGTACTTTTGGTACATTTAATGAACTACTAATGACACATTATTATTAATCAAAGTCTATACTTGATTAGGATATCATTAGTTTTTACCTAATGTTCTTTTTCTCTTCTGGGATCCCACCAGGGGACCACTTATATTTAGTAGTCATGTCTCCTTAGGCTTCTCTAGACAGTTGGTTTATATATTTAATATAAAATAAAATGTTTAAGGCACATGTGTATAATTTTTAATAACTGCTCTGTTTACTGTCTTTATCATTACCTTATCTTTTCAATTAACCAATTACTTCTAATCCAATTGGCTGGTTGTTGATGGCCTTGAAAGTTTTGAGGAGCACTGGTAAAAGGTTTTATAGAAAGTCTCTTAATTTTGGTTTCTGACGTTGTCCTTATGTTTAGCCTGGATTTATAGCTTTTTGTGAGGAAGATTCCAGAGGTAAAGTGCCGCTTTCATCACATTATGTGAAGGGCATCTATCAGTTCTATCAGTACTGACTTATCATTGTTGATGTTGACTTCGATCACCTGGTCCAAGTAGTACTCATGGACTCATGGTTTACTACACTGAAATGGGAACACAGTCAGATAGTTAAATTCTTTCAATTATATTCTTTTCATGATAGAATAATGAGTAGATAATTTAACCTCTTTGTGAGGTGTTTGTGAAGAGTAGAAAGAAGTGTACCTAATGACATGCTTGCATTTCTACTGAATTCCAGTTTTGCTGTCTTGTTTCACTTTTCTTGAGCCCTAAGGCTCAAGAAAGGAAACTGTCTAAAGAAAGGAAACTTGGGCTCCAAAGATGACTTTTTGGCGGTGGTTTGGAAGGAAAACAGAACACTGTGGTTACACAATTGTGCTTCTGCTGTTGCATGATTTGGGATTTGAAGCTCAAGACTAAATATGCCATTTCTTTATTTAGTTTTATTTGAATCTTGGTTAGCATTTTATGACAACTAAGTTTTTTTCTTACTACTTTTGATTGCATTTAGCAAAAATGTGCATGATAATCTGCCTCCTTGCAGCAAATCAGTGGTGACCAAAGCTAATTAAGTGTTGACAAGTCAATTCCCTATCTGTAGACTATCCCAAAGATGTAAAGCAACTTCAGTTTTGTGTAGAGAAGTTTTGTGCTGTTGATCTATGTTGCAAGCCATAAGAGCTCATATCTCATACTTTACAGAAGTTGCACAAAACCTGAGAAACAACTTAATAAAGATCAGACTCCTACACTATGTCAATCTATTGGAAACATTTTAATATAGAACAGAAAGAGATCTCTAAAACTCAGTGACCATCTGTTGCCTTTGTGAGCTTGGAGATACCATAAGAATGTTATACAAACTTTTCTTCTTTTTTTTTTTTTTTGCAGATTAAAAAGCCTTTAATGTTTTTAATTGCTCTTAATTCTCCATGGCATGCTCACTTTCGTTCTTTTTTATAATTGTTAAATTTATTGGGGGTAACATTGGTTAGTACAAATTACTAAGTGAATTACTAGTACAAATTACAAAGTAAATTACTAGTAAAAATTATAAAGACAGTTTAGGTTCCATAGTACCTAGTTCTATAGTACCTCCTCTATGTGTTGCATTACGAGTTCACCACCCACGGTCATTTCTCCTTCCACAAACTTTCTTTTACTTAAATTTCTGTGAAAACAATGTGACAATGTTTTATCTTAGAATTGAAATTCATTTATCTTATTTAAATAAAAATGGTTTCCTAACCCTTAAAAAAGAAGAGGAATAGTGGTCCTGGCAGTCTACGCTTAGTCTTGCATTATCAATATGAATGTAAAACAAGGCTAGGGTCAATTCTTTTCAAGGTTTTCTCTTTCCAAAGGACTTTATTTTCAACTCCATCTTGGTCAAATATGTAATTCATTCAACTATTTCCCCAATATCTCCATCAGGTAGATAGCTTCAGTGCCGACTTATCCTTGGGCCGGCCGCTAAATGGTGTGAATAACTTACTACCCACTTAGATATAATTTTATTGTTTCTACTTTGGGTTCTCCACACATTGCTAGACTATTTGCTTACACTGATGTGGTTAGAAGCAAATGATTTGTATAAAGCAAAATGTTTAGGGAGAGAAGCAGTGTGGTGCTGTGAAAACAACTTTGGAGGGGAAATACTAATAGCTGAACATTATAATTCTCTCTGGTACTTCTAATTCTGTGACCCTGGGCAATATCCTGAACTTTTTTTTTTTTAAAGATTTATTTTTATTTTTATTGGTTTTGACAGAGAGAGAGATACAGAGACAGAGAGAAGGGGGAGGGCCCAGAGCAGTCTCCATAGTTGCACATCATTTGTTTTTCCACATAGTTTCATTCCACAGGTGGGAGTGGGGCTGCACAGGGCAGGAACTGGGCCGGGGTCTTCACCCTGGTGAGAACTGAACTGGGGGCACTCCCCAGTTCAGCATATGGGTTCACACGAGCTGGGGCTGGGATTTGATCCTTGGTCCCCGGGGCTGCAAAGTGAGCGCTTAATCCACTGAGCCATCCCGGCTTCCCCAATCCTGAACTTTTGACTCATGTTTTCTGGAGAAGTATGAGGGGACACTTGTAATGGCCTTGCCTACCTTTAGAAAGGTGACTTTAGGATCCAGTGCATGATAATTGTGAAATTCTATTATGAAGTGGCAGTGCTGGCCAAATGAAAAGAAAGAATAGAAAACTGCTAAGAGTCAAGGAAAAGTCTACAGGAATACATTCTACCTATACATGTACTATTTACTACCACAATGTCAGGTGTAGTGAAGATCTATGCTATTAAAAATATGTGAACCTGAAGGACAAAGAGTGGATTTGTCAGTAAGGTTGAGAACACCTCCAAGTCCAAAGCTTAGACTACATAGGCACTTCAGTGGCATCAGAATTCATGAGAAGTGCGATGATGACAATAATCAGATAATTAAGAACACACCATAGAAACTGCAAGTTGTACAACACAATTTTTAAGGTTCTTCCTGTATTTAAAATCCTGTGGATGGCCAACTTAAAATAATCAAGCAGTTACTTAAATTGAATTAATTCAAAGACTAACAGTGGAAAACAAATAAAAATAGATATTTTTTAATATTTTGAATAATAAAATTCTAATGTTTAAATCTTTTCAATTTTCAAGAGAAGGACTAGAATACAGTATTAACTGTGCCAGGCATTAAGGGGTAGATAATGAAACTGAGGCACAGAGAGAAGTGACTTGACTGAGGTCATATAGCTGGTATTAAGGGACCCAGGACTTAGAACAAGCTGTCTAACTGTAAGTATTAAACAAAAATTAAATTGGAAGGAATCACAATAGGATCATGGGGCAAAAAATAGCTGTTTTGACAACTGGAAAAAGAATGGAAATAAAATAAAGGTGTGAGAAACACTAATTGACAATCCAGTACCAGTAATGACTCAAGTAGTCAAATGATAAAGCATAAGACAAGGGAATGCCATATTACAGAAATTCTCTTGAAATTAACATTTGAAATATATTTATTTTTAAAGTAAATATTAGATAACACATTGCTAATATTTAAAAATTTGGGCGGGATAAGGCAATTCTAACAGTTATTATATCTAGGTTATGATAGTTTTTTAATTTCTTTAAATCTGCTTTGGAAGAAAGACAATGGAAGACAAAGATTAAGCAGTAGAAAAAAAGGGCTATTATTATTTTTAATTGTTAAACATTAGTATGGAAAGTATGTGATCATATTTGAGTAGTATTTTCCTCATTGACTTAAGTACTTAGTTGTACCAGATCATTCATAGATTGATGCCATAAGATTTGGCTAAAAAAAACATATGTGTTATGATGACATAGCAATTGCTTTGTTTCTATTTGTTAGTCATTTTTTCCTGGTATTTGTGGATCTGAGTGTTTGCTTTTTTCAGTTTTCAGGTTTCTACTTCTGCATTTCTCTCTGAATGTTCATGAAAAATTGCTGTACCTATGACAGGTTGCGTGATTTTCACCCCCTGTGCATTCATTTTGTGTATTATTGTATAGTGTGACATTTTGAATCAAGTGCTGCTAACACCAAGCTGCTATCAGCAGCTGATGCCAAAAATATCCATTATAACACTTCTCAGCATGCAATTGAGAGTACTTCAAATCGTAGGGACAGAATTTCCAGCCATTGTTCTTTTGTTTTTTTGCGTTTTATACAGGAGAAAGAATGCAAAACAAAAGGAGATTTACTAGAAAATAATGTCTTGGTAAAATGTTGTAAAACATGCAATTCATTGTTTGTGAAGGTCATGTGAAACTCAAAACTACATTATAAATGATAACTCAGAGGTTTGTTCCCCTCTCTTCTCTTGTCCCATCTGTTTTTCAAGTGACATCTTTTTTTAGTTTTTGATCACATTAAGGTGCATCCTACACATCTGGAAGCAATACACTCAGCAGAGAACAGTGAAGTTAGATATGCAACCTACCTTTGCTTTAGATATGGCGCCTTTATGTTAACACATTGGTCAGGACAAATGCAGTATTCATGGTGGCAACAAGGGGAATAGCTGTCTTCTCTAAAATAAGACAAAAAACAAATTCAGTGAGTAAGATTTGTCATTTCCTAATGTTGAGAGTGCTGAGCCTGCAACTATCAGCATATTTTTCATAAGTTAATTCATTTTACAAAGTGAGCACTGAGACCAGATGCCAGAAAATAAGGCACAGAAGAGAGCCTTCAGTGGCAATTTTGAGCACCACCTGACCTCTCTCTTTCTGGAGGAAGAAACAGAGCCCATTGATTGGGAAATAGAGGGGAAGGGGTGGTTATCAGAGATAGGAAAGTGGGGTTGGCCATTTTCTGATTCTTTTTCTACTGCCTGAAAACCTGGGAGTAATAATCTTCCCGAATCCCCCTCACCGCTGCCTTTTTCACTGACCTCAGAGAGAACTTGATAAAAAGCCTGGAGTTTCATCTCAGCTTGATGACTATATATATATATATACCAAGTGCTCCTTGAATCCATGGTTTCTGCACAAAGTGTTGTGACTACAGTTTAACATAGAGGGCCAATAACACACATGTCAACTGGAAAGACATCAGGGCCATTGCTATGGTTTACTGCATTCAAAAGAGATGAGTAACCACCCCTGGCTCATACTGTAGTCTTCTGCTTTACCTGCCCTACTGTTCATTACGTGGATGGACTCCAGATTTTTTAAAAAGGCATTCATGTAAAGAAGTTGCTTATCCTGCTGAGAGCCTCAAACCCATTGTTGTAGGTGAAGTGATTTCATAATGTTTTGCTAACTTTTGACTTGGAAGTCTCTAAGTCTTACAAAGCCTTAAGGGAAAAGCTAGGAATTTGTGTTTATTGAGTACTAGTAGCTGTCTGACATTGTAGTAAATACTTTATATATGAACGTTCAAAATAAGCTGATGTGCATGTCTTTTACCAAAAATAATAATCTAGCCTTTTCTGTGGAAACTGTTTAGGACACTGATCTCACATTTTGCTATTACATTTGAAATTCTGTAAGATAATCACATGAAAGATTTATCCTCAAGAAGAATAATACATTTAAATATCCTGCTTTGAAAATGCTTAGAAATATTCACATTTATTTTGCTCTGGAGTATATATTAGAAAATGTTTGGTGGGTACAATTTTCCTTCTTTTCAACCCTGTGAGTTTTTGTCAATTCATTTAAATTCATGAAAACCAGCCCTTTCATTAACAACAATAACAAAGCTCTGCAGAATGTAGGCTTCCATAAGTGGAATATGATCAAGTCATTTTTAAAAATCTATCAGCGAATTTCTGGTGGGATGAAAGACTTAAGAATGGGAGGGCTAATTTAGTATTGACCACTGATTCATGTTTAATAATTAAATGCAAGCCAGAGAAACAAACCTGTACTGGCTCTGGTCAGCTGGCCGTTTTGTAGCATTTGAGATTGGGCAGAAGGGGACCCGGGGTCACAAGTCAGGCTGGCTCTAAATTAAATAACTTTAGAGTCAGCATTAATGTGCTGATTCATTGCAGCTACTCTGAAGCATTTCTTTCCTCTTTTAAGTCCTTCCAAGTTGTGTACAAAGAGAAGGTGAAGTGGCCATCATGTGGGCAAGCTGGATAGGTGGCCTGGGGTCTTCCAATTCCATAGGTGGTAGTCAAGGTCAAAGCCATAGTATGTGGGAAGACCTGCCCAGGGAACTTCCAAGTGCACCATAGCTGCTGGTTTCTGTGCTCTGTCTTTTTTGCCACCGTCATTCTTAGAATCCCATTTTATTCTGTTTCTCCGGTGTAACTCGATCTCATGTGGTCCCCTTAGCTTGGTGGATGATGATTATCTGATTCTCAAAACATTTATTTATCCACCCATCTATTTTAGTGTATCTTTATGTATTTATTTATTTACTTTGGTGAATAGATAACAGATTCTTGAGACAGGGAAGAAATAAGCTCCATTAGGCTTATCTTAGCATCACAGTACAACCTTCCACACTTATTTTCCTCCCCAACTTTTTGAACAAGGTAGCAAATTCCTCTCTTTGAAGTCATTGAGAACTCAAAATACAATTTGTCTTCTCTGAAGGTAGGGTCAAGCCCAGTGTCTGAAATGCCCAGGGTAATACTTGAAATTTGTGAACTTGAAAAGAAGAAAATGCTTATTTTTCATTTTTCAGTGATAAGGTTATTTTGAGTTACTTGGTAGTTAAATAATTTCAACAGTTTATAGCTAGAAGGTTAGAGAATCAAAACAACTACCACTTTTAGCAAAAGTATCTTTCTATTGCTTTTAGAGTGTCACACAAGAAAACATGCAGCTTACTAAAAAATACTTTGCTTATTTTAATGCTCATTGCTTTGATTTGTAAACATTTTATGTGAAAGTGATACAAAGTGGAAAAGAATAACATTGTTTTCAAAATGTCATGGGTTGTATAACATTTGATTTCTGCAACACTGTATATCCCACTAAAGGACAATTACAAACTATATAGATTTGCATAGGTCCTTTGAGCCAGTAGCTTTTACTAAGACAGGGTTATTCTCTGCTACTGATATGTCATCTCTAGGATACAGTCACTCTGGCAAGGGCTGGTGATAACTGCATAGGGTGAAACGATTATGTGATTTGAAAGAAGGGTGTGGAAGGACAAGTAAAGCTACTAGGTAGGGGTGACATGGCCTTGGACCTAGCTGATGGTTGTACCCCATCACTCACTCAGACGTAAGTTCAAGAGTACAGCCAAGTATTGTATATACAGAGGGACACGATGCTACATTGAGGCTGGGCTCTGGCATAGCCCTAGAATTTAATGGAAAAATTGGTAGTTGGCATCAAATCAAGTCCATAGTGCCAAAGATGAGATGTTCCTCGGAGCCTTAGGGTTGTTGAGCATTGCATCCAGATACTGGGCTGAGAAGGGAGCAGTTGGAATCATTTAATAATTTGCCATGTGGCTTATCATTTTACTTATTTAAATGAACTTTCTTTTGACAATTAAGTCAAACGTCTTGAACTTAATGGAAATGACTTAACTCTTTAAGGGTAGCATATTTTGGTCTCACTAGAGTCTTAGAGAAAGAGAGAGATCGAGAAAAGGGGTGCAAACAAATTTGCTCATACACAAATAAGTTAACCATGATGTTAAGAGAGCCATAAATTATGTAGCAGTGATTTATCCAGTAAACATATGTTGAGCATCTACAATGTACACAGAACTATGCAAGGCTGGAACCTATGTCGGAAAATGAAAGATGACATAGAATCTGTTCTTATGGGTCTTATAATCTAATGCCGGGGCCAGTAGAACTATAACCCATGGACCCAATCCACTGCCACCTGTTTTTTGTACCATTCACAAGCTCAGACTGAAAAAATAAAAAGAAGTCTGATATTTTATAACATGTGGAAAATTATATAAAATTTGAATTTAGTTGTAAGGATATTGACATAAAGTTTATTAGAACATAGTCATACTCATTCATTTACATATTGCTAATGGCAGTTTTTACATTACAGTGACCAACTTGGGTAATTAGGGAGATTATAGTGTGAAATATTTAATATCTAACTTTTAACCAGAAGTTTCTCATTGGGTTATCTAATGTGTTAGAAAGACATTACTCAGATTATCATACCATTAACATGCACATGTGGTGAAGGCTGGGTAAGAAATGTATGTGAGGGCTGTCCAGAAAGTATCCAGCCACATGCCTGTTCTTGTTATATTGACAGTGGCTTGATTTCTTCTGGACTGCCCTTGTATGAACATTGTATACTGAGACCTAGAAATTTAATGATGGTCAGCAAACCCGCAGTGGCATCAGTGTCTTAATCTCCTTTGGTTTAACTCTATAAAACTAAGTGCTTAGGGGTTTCTGAATTTCCATCTAATCTGGCATTTAAGATTTGAAAGGCAAGAGCTGTCAGGATAGCTCAACAGTTTGAGTTGCCTTATATCCGTGAGGTCTGGGGATCAAATCCTAGTCCCAGTCCAAGCAAACTCATATGCTGAACTGGGATGCACCTCCCATGTGGGAGGCCCCCAGTTTGGTTCCTGCCTGCATAGCCTCACATCCACCTGTGTGGAGTGAAACTATGTCAAAAACTAATGATGTACAACTACGGAGACTGCTCTGGGCCTTCTCTCTCTCTCTCAAACAATACAATAAATCTTAAAAAAAAAAATAAAAAAAGATTTGTAAGGCAAAAAGAGCCAGAAATAAGTTTAATAACATTCTGTAATTCTTAGACTTTTACTGGCTAACCTTGGCACTCACTGGTACTACAACTGAAAAAGAAAAATGACTAATTCAGAGTACAGAGAAAAATGTTGAAGGATACACACTTTTATAAATGAGAAAAGATACTACCTATATAGATAAATAAAGTGATGGAAGTATATTTTAGTCCAATAGTAAGAACTATTTAGTTTTGTGTTCTGAAGTGACACAAATTTGAAATTTATGAGAGTAATAAAATTTAAAGTTTATGAGAATAATATATTTTTTTCTCTCAGGGATTCAAAGTACTTTTGTGCTAATTCTCTAACTATTATTATGAAATAGCAAAAAAGAATAAATGAATATCTTAGTACACGTTTCAAATTAATACAAAGCTGAATCAGTTTCAATTCATGTTTGAACTTTGAATCAGTTTTTCTGTTAATTGTTGAGAAGACGAGGAAGGACATATATGAATAAAGCTGTCCATCTAGTTATGGCAGATTGCTTTCATGAGCTTACAATAGGCTTCAGTTTGCAGGTTTACATTAATACAAAGCACTTTATCAGTCTTTCCTGATCATAATTGAGAGAAATAAAGCTAGATAAAATAAAATCCTTGTTTCAAAGTGGTAGTGATAGAACATAAAATGCCAGAGTAATGTAGAAGACTCTGAATTTTTTGATTCTTAGACAGATTCAACTTCAAAGATGACTTTATTCTTTGATGCAAACTGTTTTTTTTTAATTAAATTTATTAGGGTGGTATTGGTTAGTAAAATCGCATAGGTTCCAGGTGTACAATTCTACTTTACATTGTCTATGTGTTGCAGTGTACGCTCATCACCCAGAGTCGGTTCTCCTTCCATCACTATGTATTTGACATCCCGTCCCCCCTTCCCTACACTCCTCCCCTCTGCAAACTGTTTCTTAATCATCCACCCTTAAAATATTTTAATTCACTTCTCTAGCTTCAAAAGATTCTTATTTATTCATTATCAAACAATTACTGAGTGTCTACAATGTGTCAGGCATTGCACCTGATGCTTGGAGTAACAAAACAACAAAAGAGAATTTCTGGCATGCTCGAATAGTGGAAGGATAAAGGTAAAAGGTGGAACTCCAATGGCCAGTAATTATTCTCCTAAAAATATGTCTTTTAATAGTTTAGTAGTTTAGGGGAAACCGGGATGGCTCAGTGGGTTATGCGCTCGCTTTGAAGCCCTGGGGACCGAGGATTGAATCCTGGTCCTGGCCTGTGTGGACCCATGTGGGGTGTGCTTCCTACGCAGGAGGCCCCAGTTTGGTTCTTGGCCCCTGGTTTGGACCCTGACTTTAGGGGCTGTGCCTTCCATGCAGGAGGCTCCCAGCCCAGTTCCTGCCCTGCACGGCCCCCACCCATCTGTGTGGAATAAAACCATGTCAAAAACTGATGATGACGTACAACTATGGATACTGCTCTGGGCCCTCCCCCTTCTCTCTGTCTCTCTGTCTCTATCTCTGTCAAAAAGAAAATAGGTTAGCAGTTTAATTAGTAAGTAAAGGGAGTAATGTTTTATGCATAGAATAACATTTTACAAGTCTCTTAGTTTTAAAATTCCATTTTAAAACATTTTCAACATTTTAAAACTGATATATTTTCACATGTCTTTCTGAGTCATTTATGTTAAAAGCAAGAACATTTAAAAAATTAAACATTTGATCAACTAAATTAGACATTAGATCAACTAAAATATTTTCTTATAATAAAGAGATAGATTGTTATGTAATCTGCTTTGCAGTTCTGGCCTGAAATTTAAATCATTACAAGTGAAAACAAAACATTTCAGAAGAAGAAAATAAAGGCATGACATCAGTAAAGATGTTTTCACAGAGCATTAACCAAAAATTTTGCATGTCTACCTTTGAAAGAGTTCCTATGAAGTGAATATGTTAATAGTGATTATATTTCAAATAATGTCATAAACTAAGGTTGGTATGGTATCTAGGCCCCAGTCACATTTAATTTCATACTCTCAATCTAATGCACATGCAAACATGCTACATACATATGGAACATTTTCATAAAGGTCAAAGCAAATCCAAAATGTATTTATGCAAGGGACTTCACAGCCTAGAGTAACAAGCCTTCTTCCCCATTGCTACTGCTATTAAAACTCAAAATTCTCAGCTGATGTCAACGGTATGTCAAAGGTAGGAAGGACAATTCAGGAACAAAATACCTTCCATGTGTCCTCACTGGGTGCCAAGGAAGGAAGAAAATGTTTACTTTCTTTAGAAATGAATCCAAGGGATAGTGTTCACGGTGTGGCTTTTGTGGAATTACACTAAGGGCCTTGGGCACTTTATATTATTAAATATGATTAATTTAAAATAATAAGTACTAGATTATAATCTTTAGTGAGAATACAGCAAATAATTTCTGACTCAGTTGAAGTAACTAATGAAGATTTATTGAGCACTTTTTTTGTAACACTGGTGAATGGGTTGATGGAAAAAGTAGGATAATATGTAAATT
Organism: Craseonycteris thonglongyai; assembly: GCA_004027555.1. Lineage (NCBI taxonomy): Eukaryota > Metazoa > Chordata > Mammalia > Chiroptera > Craseonycteridae > Craseonycteris > Craseonycteris thonglongyai. The sequence continues at coordinate 2,764 of PVKE010016350.1, read as the reverse complement.
ATGACATTTACTGATACATTCATTTAACAGTTATCCATTCATTTAATAATCCACACAGATGAGTGTTCTGAGTGATAGAAGTAATCTTACATGGTCTGTGGACACAGAGAATGGCTAGGTGAGATGCTTATGCAGAAAACCAAAACTTTTGGATGACGTGTATGACTGAGTTGCATATATGATAAATACTGTGGCGCTTGTAGTCTTTCAAAGGAAAAGAGAGATTTTGTGGAGGAGGTGGAACTTGTTTAGCCCCTGTGTGATGGGGAAGATCTGAGAGGCAGGGGATTTCTTTTAAAGTAGAGCAGATGAGCAGTGGTGGGGAGAACGGAATAAGCAAAGATGGTGTCAGGAATCAATGTTCAGAATGCATTCAGGTAAAAGGATGTGGACACATGTGATAAGAATATTCAGGGATTGTCTAGCATCCTTGGTCCCTCATATTAAAACATCCACTGATGAGATAGATTACTGAACTCATCCTAGAGGGTTGGAGCCTACCCGCAACAATAAGACCTATTTTGCCCTCAGTAAGTGAATATTCTAGGAATTGCAGACCAGTAGTTCAGAGACATAGCATCAGGCTGGTTTTCCTTCCCTTTGCAGCTGCTATGCTGTTGAACACCATCCCGTGAAGAGTACTATCACCTTAGTCCTTGTTACCAACCCCCTATCTTGTATCACAATGTCTACAATTCCACCTTTGTTTGACTTGAAGTATCCGCCATGGCTTCCTGCCCTGTTTTACTGGTTGGTGTAACTGAAAAAAAAAAATCACTTACCCTCATTTTGACTGCATTTTGTCATTTTGTAAAGTGGGAATAAAAATAGTATCTACCCCATTGGAAGTTATAAGTGTTAAGAACATTCCAAATAGTGCCTGGAACTTACTAGGCTCTATACAAGTAGAAAAATGTATCGAAGTATTATGTTTGCTAGTTTATAAGGTATGGCTTATTTGTTCACTGACCAAACATACTCATAGGAATATTGGGATGCAGTATACCCTCACACAGTTTAAAACCAAGACAGTGTACAAAAAAAATTCAGGGTAAAGATGATGTGGTATTAATTCTTAGTATAACTTTTCAGGTTAGTCAGGAACCAGGTTTATTGTTGGTGTATTAGCAGTACCACCTAGAATTTATGCCACCAATTATTAGTTCTTTCTGCTCTTAGAAATACACATATGTGAATCATTCCAGTAAAATTACTTTCCTAGGCCTTTTATTATCTCCAGAAAACAGCTACAATGAATATATTTCATCACACACATACGAGAGAGAGAGAGAGAGAGAGAAAGAGAGAGAGAGACTGCTAGAGATCTATAAACACGGCAATGAGGATCAATGATTATATTAATTTATCGTCTTCTGTACTCATTAGTTAGTAAGAAATGTCTAATAATTTTAAGTAGGATTTTTTGCATTACAACCATGAGTAAGCATTTGTGTATGAAATCTCCATTGAAATGCTTTAGTTTTTTATTTCTATTAGAATTGATTCACAAACTCAGCTGGGGCATAGAATTATATTTAATATAAAAATTGTATTTTTCATTAATGCATAGAATTATATTTCATATTAAAAATTCACAATGAAATTTACATAGAACCTCTTAAAATTTGGAGCAGAAAAGTATCTTACAGAGCATCTAATCTAATTCCACTTTTTAAATGAGGAACTGTAGTGAAAGGCAGCTGTGCTATTGTTCATATTATGCAACAGTTACACTTCAGCCAGTTTTTTCCCTTAGTACTTGGCCATGTTTATCCACATAAGGTTTCTCATTTATTCAGGAACCCATAATCATTCTAGTCAACAAATTTTATTAAGGACTTACTTCCTAATTCTTTAAATTCCTTACTTCCTTACATTTGAGAATGCTACTTGCTAGCAGTGTAACCTTGCGTGGGTCAGTTAATTTTTCAGTCTCAATTTTTCTTCTGTAAAATTAAGGCAATACAGTAAGGCATTGCAGTATTGCTGAGGGGGTTAAATGTAATAATGCACATAAAGTACTCTTATGGTGGTGGTGAGTAGACCAAAACAATCTTAGAAAGTTTTTTAGTTGTTTTTTGTAAAAGAGTTAGGATTTAGAATCTCTCCAGTGGCTTACCTGAAATACACTTTGTTTGTGTAAGCGCTGTTTCTTAGAGTTTGAGAGCACAAAAAGAGTATTAGCATATACAAGGGTACTGCTTTGTCACTGGAAAAAGAAAAAGCACAAATTTATCAGTGTTTCCTGAAATTCCAGTGCCAGTCTTTATGCAACAGCTCTTTGCTTTTTGCTATTTTTCATCATAGAAACATAATATTAAAGATCATCTAGTTATGCACACTTTCTTGTGTTTGAAAGTAAGTGTCAACGATTATTAACTACCTTCTGGTACTTTATATGTATTATTCCATTTAAACCCCACAATGATGCTGCAACATATTTATATTATCTTCATTTCACAGCCAGAAAATTGATACTTGGAAAGGATAACTAACCAGCCCATGTTATGCTGCTAATGAGTGGCAGTTTTGAATATAAGGATAAGGGAACTAAATATATTAAAGCCATTTATGTCTTCTTTAGGAACAAATACATTACAGAAAAGTAAGTTTTGTAGCATCTTTTTAATGTAGGATGGTTGAAGTGGATAATTAGTTCAGAGAACTATTTCAGTGCAAATCTTTGAGAAAACGTATTTCCTAAGAATGTTTCAAATCTCCTCTACACCTGAAAGATATAGAAAAATGAAATGTATGACATATA
>PVKE010016349.1:0-32113 GCA_004027555.1 Craseonycteris thonglongyai | reverse complement strand
TAGCAGGAAGCAAGCAGTGGGCAAGCAAGCTGCTCCCCATCACTCACATGACTGCCTGAGGTCCACCTCCTGTCAGATCAGTGGTGGCGTTAGATTCTCATAGGAGCACAAACCCTATTGTGAACTGCACATGTAAGGGATCTAGGTTGCTCTCTCCTTATGAGAATCTAATGCCTGATGATCTGAGGTGGAGCTGAGGCAGTGATGGTAGCTCTGGCGAGCAGCTACAAATACAGATTCACATTAGCAGAGAAGTTTGACTGCACAGAAACTATAATAAATCTACCAGTGAGTGGCAAGTGACAAACTACATCTGGTGGCAGGCTTTATAGTGGCAAGTGAGTTGATGTACTTCAGTTGTACAGCTATATCTGATGACAGGCTTTAAGTCAGAATCCAACACATTTTAGTCCATGTGTGGCCCGCTCATTATTTTATTTACCACTTCCATCCACACCTCTTTCCCACAGTGGGCACTTGTCTCAGATGGGACTGTCTAGGTGAAGGAAAACAAGTTCAGGGCTCCCACTGATTCTGCATTATGGTGAAGGTTGTATAATTGTGTCATTATATATTACAATGTAATAATAGTAAATAGCAAGTGCACAATAAATGCAATATATTTGAATTATTCTGAAACCATCCTCTTCACTCCCCACATGCCCCGACCCCCAGTCCATGGAAAAGTCATCTTCCGTGAAACCAGTCTCTGGTGCCTAAAAGGTTGGAAACAGCTGCTATAAAGGATTCTAACCTCTCTATTTCCTCTGACATGTATAAAGACAATAATCATACACTACTCCTAGTATCGAAGAGGTTAATGGCTCCCCCATTAAATCAGTGCTGTTTCAGAGGAAGAACTGAGGTACACAACAACTTTAAAGACTTACACAAAGTTGCCACATTGATGAGTGAGTTGGCAAAAATTTCATCCTATTTGCAATAGGTGGCTCTTCTCAAAGAACAGAAAGAGCATGAAATTCCATTAATTCAGACTCTCATGAAGGAGGATTTTATATAGCAGTTTAAAATGTGGTTTCTAGAATATTCCAGGAAACACATGTTTACTGCTTTCAAATAAACACATAAGGTTAATGCCACTATTAACGAGTGTCACCAAACAAAGGGCCTGCTTGGACAGTCTCTAATGAATAGTTAGTTACATAGGTTGTTTGCAATTAGAACATCAAAATGGTGGTTGTTAAAATTAAAGTGCTTTGCAAATGGTTTGTTTCCAGTACATTAAATATTCCCCTGAGACCTCTCCACCCTATTAATTTACCTAGGTAGTACAAAGGTAAACTTCAACCAGCCACATAACTATTATAAAACTTAAGATAGGAGAAATAAAAAAAAGGTTTGAGAGAGAGAGAGAGAAAGAGAGAGAAAACTGAGTACAAAAACAATGGAATCATGTGAAAATTAACTTGAAAATGTGTGATATTTTTTTAAAGTGTTGTCAGTCTTCTGAAAACATTCAAAGCTCTGCATAACAAGTGATATTTTTCCCAGTATTTTTAAAATTAGGTTTTAAAACATTGCTCCTGCCTAAGACCTTGATTCAATCATAGAACAAAGATGGTCTAAAAGAACTGAACGCCTACAAAGCACACACGTGTTCTCAAGACTTTGCACATCTTCCTCTGAGTCATTTGCACTTCATCCATCCTCCTGATTGTATCTGTCATGTGCAAACAGATGTAGAAACAAATTATTTGCAGTGAAATCATCTCTTAAGGGGAGTGCCGTGGCTGTTTTCACACCTTCAGAGTGTGTAGGATTAAAAAACTTGATAGTGTTCATTCAAGTAAGCAGAAGGAAACTTAAACTTTCAGTTTACCTGGTTATTAAATGTTCAGATATTATCAGAGGTGACCAATGTAGAGGCAATAAAGTTTCCCTTTTGAATGTAATTAGAAATAGCATCCCAGTTTTATTAAAAACCCAAGAGGGTTTTTAAAAAAAATAAAAAATAATACACTGCTTTTTATAGGTGCTGTTTCTGGTTTTCAAGGGCATCTGTTAAGTGCCAGGCACTGTACCAACCACTTCATCTGTATAGCTTGCACCAAAAGCTCTTCAGAGGGTTAATACTATCCCCATTTTAGAGATGACAAGATTGTGATCAAAGAAGTTGTATAACTTGTCCTTGGTCACACAGATAAGAAATATGGGAGTCAAGATATAAACCCAGATTTACCCTTTTTGTTTATCTTCTGTCTCATTATTCTCGCCTAAAGATGAGATATGGTGATCTTTTCCAACTTCTCTATCTGCTGAATTTTATTCGCCATTGAGGGCCCAGTACAAATTCAACTTATTTCCTTATATTTTCCTGTCACACAATTCAGCATTATCTTTCCTTCTTCAAGGCTCCCAGAGTCATCTGGGGCATGTATTAGATCCCACCTTATATCACAGTTACTTGGCTGTGTGTTATGTACTTCCCTGGGTTGTTCGTTCTGTGAAGGCACATATGGGAGCACATTGTTGTATCCTCTTGGTTCTTCCCAGTGTGCCTTATATGCAACACGACTTTGTGGAAAGATGAAGCATCACTACAGAGGTGGTGTTTTACCTCTGCTACGAGAATCCTGGAGGCAGAAGGAGCTAGGAGAGGAAGAGCCGAAGGGCAGTCCAGGAAAGGATGCTGGAATGAAGAAGCCACAGTGTAACTGAGATAGTGTATGAGGGGAAGACACAGAACATGTGTCAGATCTAAAGTAAGAACAAACCCGGTAGCCACGTAGTTGAGTCCTTTGCTGGGAGGATTCAGAATGGAATTGTGTGGAATTCAGTGAGGATATGCAAGAAACTATGTGCCTGATGCCCCATTTTATTGGCCTTTAAATTCTTTTGATTTTAAAATACAGTGTTGTTCATTGTGGGAAAACTAGACCATTTAAATAAGCCAAAACTGTTAGTTACCATAACCCCATCAGCCAGAGATAACAACTGTATATACAATGATTCTCACCCTTGGCTGGTATTAGAATTGTCTAGAGCTTTCTAAAAATTCCTATGCCTAGGCTTCCACCAATACCAAGTAGTTCAGAACCTCTGTATATGGGCAATAGTATATTTTGAAGTTTCCCACGTGATTCCAATGCACAGCCAACTTTGAAAACAAAACAGCCTGGCTTCTCAACATTTAGCGCACACACCATTCACCTAGGTTTGGGAGGAACCTGAAGTTCTACATGTCTCACATGCTCTCAGGTGATGCTGAAGTGCTAATCCAAGCCATAGTTTGAGTAGTAAGGGTGTATACTGTCCTGCCGTTAACATTGAGTAGTGCACAGATGAAGGATTTCTTACAAGTAAGTCTTTGAACAAGTTACTTGTACTGTAAGCATCAGTTTCCTTATCTGTCAGATAATAGGGTAAGTAGTAGATATTTCACAATTTTTGTTGCCCAAATCTCTAGACACATTTGAGGGGAATCTCAAGATGTGAAAGAGGCAAGATTAGACCCTTGAACACATCCCATTCTCCAGGCCTCACTCTTGGAGCTCGTAGATAGAGTAACATCCTGTGAGCATTTAATATGTGCCGGAACCAAGCTAAGAATTGTAAATCAGTGACTTAATTTAATAAGCTTTGTTGTACAGAGGAGCGGGGTGATATTTAGAGAAGCTAAGTAACTTGATGAAGAACAGGCAGTTGCCTAGGGATGGGACTGGCCTGCAAAGTCAGGTGATCTGATGCCAGACCCTGACTACTGGTTGGTGTTCTACTAACCAGTGTACCACGATGCTTCTCAGACTAGATCATCTTTAAGACCCAACAATAAAGTGCAGTTCAGATTGCCAGTCTCTTCTTCCTTATTTTGATCATCTAATATTTAGGATTATGCAAAAAAAAAAAAAAATCTTGGCACAAAGAGAAAGGGGTTGATGGGCACCATATTGCACATGTGAGTATATACATCAGTGGTATGTTAATGGCACCTAAAGATGGCATCATTTCATATGACATTCCGAATATTGGTTCGCCATCTGTAGCTTAATTTCTTTGAAGAAATCCCATATGGCATTTAGGGTTTAGCTGAAATGCCTGGAGACTTCTTCAGGTGCATAAATACTTGTGCGTCTAGGTTGAATCAGAAGGCAGAGCCAGAGGGCTGTGTGAGATTGGGAGGAGAGGCTTGAGGGCCAGGGATGAGGAGAGAAACTAAGGGAAGAACAGATGAGATTTGCAAGTCTCCCAGTATTCTGGCAAAATTAGGCTCGTAGGCAGCATCTCTGGGCCCGAATGTATGTGCATGTATGTGTGTGCATCTGTGTGTGGGGAGGGGGGCGTGGAGTACTGGGGGGGCGTGACAGATGCACCTGGTAAAAGAAAGAATTGTTCAGAGAAGGCCTTTGGAAATATTCTTCCCCATATATCTTCTTTATTACCCCTCTCTTGCTGGCCACTATCTTATCCTTCACCCGGATGACAAGTTGCCTTGACCTAGATGTTCCTAATTGATCTCATCAATAATGAGTGGTATAACAAGGGAGCAGGGCTTGCCTGAACCTATACTGCTCCCTCCAGGCAGTGGGCAACTCCATCCATCCACTAGGCATGAAAAGAAGGCTCAAGGTGTGTGCCAACATCACCAGCTTTCCTTCACAAGCTGTAGCCGCTTCTAATCCTGATTCAAAAGGGAAGGCATTTCTGGCAGAAAAACGCTGCCTGCAATTTCCCTGCTGAATTGGGGCAGAAGTGGGAAAAGCCATCCATTGGCTTACAAAAAAGAAAACAAAACTTACCTGTTACAGAAAACCCACGGCTATGAAGCATGTTTGACCCACAGGGTCATCATGCTTTTTGGTTTAAGATGCACCCTCACCTACCCAGTGTCGAAGCTTCTCTTAGCACCTTGGAAATCATGGTTTATAAAGGAAAGTTGAAGTTGCTGGCTTAAGCTCCATTGGTGGTTTCTCCTATCAGATTTTCTGAAGCAAATGCAATAGCAGCATTGTGTGCACAATCGAGCCACTCCAAGTCTTTGCCCCTAATGAAGCAGCCTTTATTGAAGAAGCATGTCTGATAGGGCCTGTTTCCAGAACCCCTTTTTTGTCCCTCTCATAATTGATGTTCTAAGTCTCATTTTTTTTTTTTTTTCTTTCTGGTTATTCTTTTCTTTTTTAACAAATGTCATGTAATTGAAGACCATACATTACATAGTTGTTTTAAACAAAACTAATACATGTCTTCACTTCAACTTTAATTTTTCCTATAGTGCTGAACTTTGCATTGACTGTGTCCCTCTCATTCTCTCTAAATTCAGTGCAAAGCCTTATGTCCACATGTAAATACTGCAAGGGACATCTTATGCCTTCCTAGTGGACTGAAATCAGAGGTGGAAAGAGAAGTTCTAGAAGTTACAATGAATGGGGAAGAAACAAAAAAAAAACAGGAATAGCTTAGTTAGCGTAGCTGTTAAAAACCTACACTCATAGTTAGGTGATATTTTTCCCTTTTGTAAAGCATGCAGATGGTTATTTCAGTGTTGGTTTGGTGGATAAATAAAAATCAGGACACAGGCCCTCTTGTTCCTGCTTGTGTGACTGGCCCATGTCCTGCATGGCTGCACTCAGGTCCACCAAGAAGAAAGCAAGGTCGGGTGAGAGAGCAGGGCAGGGCAAAGAATCATTTTCTTTTAATGTTGTTATGATTTTGGAGACTTTTCACACTGAAAAGAAACTTTAGGACGAAGATGTCCAGCCATTTCGCTTCCCTGGGCCACATTAGAAGAAGAATTGTCTTGGGCCACACATAAAATACACTAACACTCATGACAGATGATGAGCTAAAAAAAAATTGCAAAACATCTCATCATGTTTCAAGAAAGTTCACGAATTCAGTCGGGTTGCCTGCAAAGCTGTTCTGGGTTTGAATGCGTGGGTTGGACACACTTGCTTTAGGACCTGCCTAGATGAGGAAATGAGCCTAGAGGAGAGATGCGATTGTCCTAATCTCATAACCAGTTACTGACAGCGTTGAGACTGTGACCCAGGTCTCCTGGCTCCTAGTTAGGCGACTTTGCCACCACTCTGCATCCTCATCTGCTAGGGAAAGAGTGACAAAGCTCTGGAGTCCCCAGGTTTGAATCCTTGCTTAGTCATTGGTGATCTGGGGCAGAGTAAAATTAGTTCCTTTTTCTCTGCAGTATTGTGAGACTAAATGAGAGTGTACATGTGAACTGTTTAGTACAGTGCCTGGCACATAGTACTGAAATATCGGACATTACTATGCTATTATTTGCCCACTTTTCTCCTTAAATTAGATAGAAACCAAGCTGTGGTAGAGTGGTGGAGTGGCCACAAAGCCCTGTGCATGACATTAAAGATTAAAATTTTTAATCAGTCGCTGAAATATAAAAGAAAATAAAAGGCTATCAGGAATTGTCCTAACGACCTCCAACTAACAGCACGGAAGAAGGTGTCCAAAAGTTAGGAAAACATTAAAATCAATCAAAGAATGGAAGAGAACATTCAGATAACTTGAAACCCCGTGCACCAGGAATATTACAGCCACTATATAAAGCAATATCAAGAGTTCTGGAAGACTGCATCCATGTCACTATCATCCTAACAAGTTTCACTAGGTACCTGCATTGTGCCAGCTTCTGTGTTAAATTCCAAGAACACAGTGTGATTAAGATCGACTCACTACCCTTTTGTTTGTATCCTATTAGGAAAGACTGACTCATTAGCAAATAATTGAAGCCAAACATTGGATGATGTAACAGCAATATTTATATATTCAACAGATGTGACAGGCACTGATCTAGCTTCCTGAGCTCAACTAACGAACTATCTAAAGTCTCTGCCTTCCTGAAACTGGTCTTGAGGGTGACCCAGATCATAGATGAGTGACATGGAACATGCCAGAGGAGAAAGGGCAGAGAAGGCTTTACAGAGAAGCTTCACATATGAACTCTCTGGAAGGATAGTGAGGAGCTGCCCAGGGAGTTGGGGGTAGGCTTGGAGAAATGGGAGATGAACAGAAGACAGAGAGTGAGCACTGATTTGGGTTCATAAGACTGATCATTATAGTTATATATTTTAAGCCTAAACCCGGCTTCCAAGAGTTTCAGAAAATTATGTCACAACAGCTAAGACCTGCTCGGCTTCCAGGAGCACTTGGAAGAAATGTGACTCTACAGCTGTGACCCAGGACACTCACCGGGAGAAAGAGCAGGGGAAAGATGTCATTCTTAACGTATCACTTCTCTGACCGTAACTACGTAGAACATTTGGAGTTCTCTTTGGAACAGGCAGCCACCTTTTCATGCCCAGACTGTTTCTGGGAGCGATGGTTAGACTCCCTAGTCTCCACAACAAAAAAATCACAAATAGCCATTTTTAAAGTAATTGCACGGTTCTAGCCATGTGCCCTCCCGCCTTCTTTACTATCACTCACTTAGGACTGGCATAATTCCCCTCCTAAATTGGAGGTTTGCATATGTAATTATATCAAATGATGTGTTTGTTTATATGTCTGGACCACATTCAAAAGATTGCCTATGATTTTTCTTTAAAATTCAATTTCATCATGTCCGTCCCCAATTTACTGTGCCGAATGGGGCTAGTTGCCTGTGTGATGCACATACCTCTCCTGTGGAGACTACAATGAGGTCACTTCCACAGCAGTGCATCACAGCAGTTGAAGAGGCAGGTTATTCTGTTTGATTCTCTTTCCTGTCCTAAGGCCCAGCTGCATTCTGCTACAATGAAGTTGTTAAAAAAGAAGACACAGCTTTGGCAATTTCGATTAATTCATCTGCACTGTGAGGGAAAGCTCACTGTGTTACTTTCCGGCTATAAAACACGGGGCTGCTGAAGCACCCTAGTGCGGCCCATGTTCCTTTAGAAAGAGAAAAGCTTTTGCCCCTCTTTGGGTTAGCTGACCTTGGCTTGATAAGGTGTATTTTTCAGTGCAAATAACTACCAATTGTGGCTTTAACACAAAATGCTCTGTTCATTATTTTTATGTTCCAGATTCCCATGGACAAACCTGATTACTCTATTAATTTCAACCCTTCTTATACCTGATTCCTAAACTAACTTTCTCATTCATTCATCCATGCATGCATGCATGCATCCATGCATCCAGTCAAACAATTTAAATGTCTGTCTTCTCCAAACATACAAGGCTTGTGAAGATCTTCAAGGCAGAGTTATGGCCCCCTATTGATTTTTAAACAGCTTCACTGATGTATAATAAAGTATCTTTCGCCCATTTAAAGCATGCAATTCAATGGTTTCACAAATACTTACAGAAGTGTGTGACCAGTGCTGTAATCTGTAATGTTAGAGCATTTTCATCACTCCCACAAGGAACATTGAACCCATTAATAGTCAGTCCCTGTCCCCAACTCCACCTCATCTGATTTTCTACAGATTTGCAGTTTTAAATTAGATTTTATTTTACCTGCCTTTTACTTTGTATCTGTGAACATGAAGGAGATGAAAACCCAGAGAACTGCAAACTACAGAAGTTTTCCTGCCTTTCTTCCAGGAACAGAAAGTGCTTGCCTTTATCACAGCTCCAAGTTCACTATTGTGGATGTTGTTTCAGACTTCTCAGGAAGCCTGTCTGTTTCTCTGTTTTCTGCTATATCTGTGAAAACCGCACCATAGTGAAGGTATATAGATGGAAGGAGAGCCACCATTGTGCAGATGAATGACTGTCCTAAAAAACAGGAAGCCAGGATAGCTCAGTGGGTTGAGTGCTCATCTTACACCCCAGGATCTAGGGATCAGGTCTCAGCCCCAGCCCATGTAGACTCATATACTGAGCTGGGGTGTGCCCCCAGTTTGGTTCTTGCCAGGGCAAGCTTTCCATGTGGGAGGCCCCTGTTTGGCTCCCACCCTGGGTGTGCTTCTTATGCAGGAGGCCACAGTTCCTGCCCTGCACAGACCGGCGCCCACCCGTGGAGTGAAACTGTATTGCAAACTGGTGACACGCAACTGTGGAGACTCCTCTAGGCCCTCCCTCTTCTCTGTCTCTCTCTCTCAAAAACAATAAAAATAAATCTTAAAAAAAAAATGACCCTCAGCATAATCAGAAGAGGAAGATGATCTCTTTCTTGTGCACAATGGGCTGTGGCTGCCTGACCAAAGCCAGTAGGACCTGAAATGACACAAATGTCCTCAGGGGAGCAGAGGGTAAAGGGCTCCTGGTCCTTTTGGCCTGAAAAGCAGCAGGGGAAGCTGACAGCTCTTCACAGCTTCTCCATAACAAGTACTTCTCATCCCATTGTGACCTGCCACAGAGGATACCCCCTGAAGAGCCAAAGGCCTCCTGCCCCTTTTGTGAGAAGTTACTTCTCACTTGCAAAGAGCCTCCATGACATATGACCTTATTGCATAGTGTCCCGAAAAGGAAGGCATTTGCTTTATGGATTGGACACCCACAGGTGTGACCAAACTGACCTAAAGTTGATATGAATCAGAGAGCTGTGCTCCCCATTATTCTCCATTGTCACCCCACCCACCAGGGTACTCACATGTCATCTCCATCACCCCCTTGCTCTTGCACCCTGCCCCCCTGCCCCCCGCCTCCCCAACACACACACACACACACACACACACACATATACACACACACATGCTGAGCCCATTGATCTCATGCAGATCCTAAAGCAGCTCAGTGCATTTAACTCTGGGATGTGACTTGAAGAGAAAAACTAATGTCAATAAGATGTCATGTTGAAATTCAGCAAAGGATAGTGGAATAACCTTGAACCTTCTCTTGGAATGAGTGGACCATCTTAGACATCATCCCAAGGGATTCAGATACAGTAAATGAGGGACAGAGCGGTTGGGCACAGATTCTGCTTTCTCAGTTTCCTGGGAGGTTCTAATGGGCAGCTAGAGAAGAACTTACTGATTCTCTCCCTTAAATCTCCCAATAACAGTCTTCTTTCCACAACCTTGAACAATAGCTCATCTTTGTGTCCTGAGAGTGCAGGGCACTGTCCCATTCACACAGAGGACCTGAGCCAGTGGTTTCAAATGCATACTAAAAGCACACATTGTCTGCCTACCACCAAGTATACTCCCCCTGCACACAAAACAATACCCTCCCAGACAAACACATTCTAAGTCTGTAGCAAAACTGTAGATTAGAATACAAATATACTCTCCCTTCTACAGCAATCTTTATCAGCTGAGCAGTAATGAAGTTCCTGAGACCAGGGGCTGGGTGGGCACCAGGGCTTCAGAATGAAAAGGCAGGCCCTTTCCATGAAGCAATCCTGTCAACCCATCTAGTGGGAAAATATAGACAGATGAGAAAAGGATTCTTGCCTAGGACAGAGCATGGTGATGGTGGAGTATACTGGGACTGTGGGGCAACATCAGATGGGCACTTAACCCTGGGAGAAGGTCACATCTCTAACCGCTGTGCTGATACCTGATCTAAATTTGAAAAGTCTGTGGGTGAAACAGTGGGGTGGGGCACATTCCAGAAAGATGTCATACAAAGGCAGACCATGCACGCAGTGGGAGCATCAATTCCCTTCCAAGGGAGTATAGGCAGATGAGAGTGTAGAGCAGAGCCAGGCCATACAGAGCCGGGCTGCTCCCACTGGGGTTTGATTCTGAAGGCCACGGAACCTGCCGCAGCTCTTCTTGGCTTTCTCTAAAACCCAGTTACTCCCGACCACCCCTTCCTCGTAAAATAAAAGCTGGAGGTAGCCAACCTCGGAAAAATACCTTTTCCTCATTTCATGTACCTCAGCAGTGTGGGGAGGGAGCTTGTCATGTGATTGTCTCTTTCCTATGTCATGAAAACAGCCCACTCCATAGTCACTTCTCTTTAGGGACAGTGTAGAATCAAGAAATGGAATGTAAATGTGACCACCTAATTGCCATTTGACAACAATTGTAATAAAACCTGTAGAAGACCAATAGGTGCAGTGAGCTGGTGGCCTTGAAGGTTTTGCCCTCTCATTTCCTTGTCTTTGTCTTTATATTCAAAGGAGTGACTCATTTATGATGAACACCTTTGGAAGGAAAGACAGCGAGAGATTTCCCATGTGGGACTTATTTTAAATAATGACTTATACACATGTAACAAAATGATAAACTTGCAGTATGAGATCTTAGGTATATGACTTAGTAAATTTCAAGCATAATTTTGTGTACAATATTATTAAGAAATAAGCTTCTTTAAGTATAACAAAAAATTTTATAAGCATAAAACAGTTAAATAAAAAAGTGCTATTTCATAGCCTGAATCTAATCAGCACCAACAACCTAATAATTGTTCAAGAACTCTGTAATCTTTAATGAGGTTCCTGCTACAGAATTTCAGGCATATGCAAATGAGTCATTGAAATTCCTTATTATCAGGAAAAAAAAAATGGTTTTTCACTGAGTTTTTCACCCATGATGTGATTACACTACCTGAGGTAAGCAGAACCTGAACACATTTTTCAGGTTTTCTTTGTAAATTTTACTTTATTTTAAGAATACTTCTGGGATTATTGGATTGTCACTGGGAATTAGGGAGTTACAACTGTTCCATATCACTTTTGCTTCCCTATTAACTGGGCTTGTTTCCTACACTCAGTAATCTACTTGCCCCAGATATTTAAAAGTCAAATATTCTCATTTCTACACAGGTCTGATTACAACAACTTCAAGGAAGTTGGATCGGGAACAACAGGCAGAACATTTTCTGGAGGTAAGCACATAGAGGAAACTGACATTCATTAAAAATGACTTTCACTCAACTTTCTTAGCCTGTGACATAAACTAGAATTGTACATATATTTGAACACTGGCTTCCAAAAGAAACATACTTAGTTCTTTTGGGCAAACTGGTTCTGAATTTGGAGATTTTTGGTACCTTCCTCTGAGTGCACTCCTGGTGCTGAGCAATTCGGGGGCGGGGGGCAAGGCAGCTTTTGCCTTTCACTGAAAACAGGCCGATGCGTCCAGCTTGACCTTGACTTCAGGCCTCTTCCTGAGTACCATTAGGACAAGAAAGTTCAGGAGCAGAGCCCTCAGAGCCACTGTGGCCTCAGGTGTGGGAAGAAAAAGAGCAAAAGTGCTGCAGTTAAAAGTGAAGGACATTGTTTGTGGACAAATGGGTTGCTTTGTTCGTCATTTTTTTCTGGGAGACGCTTGAGAAAGAGAAGGCTGCTGGTTGATTCACTGCGTGAGACGCCTGTTTCTGAAACCATAAAATGTACTTCAATAATTCACTAAGACAGAAACAGCAGTGATATAAACTGTAAGAGCATAATTTCTGGAGGGGGGAAAAAAAAACACCATAAGGCAAGGCAAGGGATGAGAAAATAGATATGGAAGAGCTTTGTGGAACATTCTTTCTATACATATGGAGTATCTGTATTGGGAAACTTGAAGTCTGTGTAATATGTACGACACTGATTTAAGTCTGAGAGTCTGATATGGAATGAGTAACAATGCTTAGAAGTCAGGGCTTTGTTAGAGTTTTACAATGTGTCTATACTTCTAAAATGATCTGTGATCTGCTAGTCCCCAAGAACTACTTCCTAGAATTCACACACACCCCTGGCATCATAAGAACGTGTGTGTGTGTGTGTGTGTGTGTGTGTGTGTGTGTGTGTGTGTGTTGGTGCGTGCTTGCACACACTCCCTCAGATCTCTTCTGGTCTTCTCTGTTCAATCAGTTCACAGGTAACAATTTATATGAAGAACTGTGGACTAGGGATGAGTAGTGCCCTTGGATACTGGAGCTGCCCTGCCATGGTTGGCATGAAGCCTTGGAAGCTGTTTAAATGCCCTGGACCCGTTTCCTCTCCCGTCAAATGTGGCAAATAATCACAACTCCATCTACCTAAACGGATCGCTATTAGGATCAAACTTTATATTTTTATATCAAAGTACATAGGATGCCAAAAATATACACACATATTTTAAGAAAGAAACAAATTGTATTAAAATTATAGTACTCAATATATACCAGTAACAAAAGATGAATACAAGTCTTGTTTGACCTCTGCTATTACAAGAGGTGCTCAAAGTGGTTACCATCAGTGTCCAGACACTTCTAATCACCACGAACTACTTCTTCAGCAATTTGACCAAAGTGTCCACCCATATCGCTGCACATGCCATTTCCATTTACCATGCTTTTCACACTTATCATAAATATGTGCAATTGTGAGGCATGTTGGAGGTTCTGTTGTATACTCACACCTCCATTGTCGTTGTACTTCCATGATGTTCTCAAATTTCAAATACTTCAACATCGTCTTGCGCTCCTCGAAGAACAAGTGTGCTTCTGCCGTTTTCTTTGACTGTCCTGCCTGCCGCATGCTGATGTTGGCGTTCATTTCATTAATGCCATCTTTTGAGCAAACATCATACTACATGTTGCTACCGTAATTCAACTTCAAAAAGTAATACATGGATAACATCTCTCATAATGTGTATACGTTTTTATGGCATCCCCGGTATTTTTAAAACTCTTAAAGCAATTCACATAATAAAGAACTTATTATTATTCTCATGCAGCACTATGATAAGCCTTTGAAAACATTGCTATTATCCTGTAAAGATGAAAGACTCTGGGCTGCCAAAAAATAATTATTATAATTCTTTTTTTCAAAATCATACTAATGGGCTGCAGTACAAACCTGGTCCAGAATTAGAGTACAAGTGCCAGAATAGCAACACCGTATATTATATTTATGTGCTCCTTTCCTTTGTAGCCAAGAGTCCTGGATTCCTAAAAAGGGTGTGTTCTCAGATAGCCGAACCCATTACCTCCCAGCAGGAAAAGAGAAGGTGTCTCATTAGCTAGAGCATACACCTGAGGTCACTTACTGGCTTATCCTCAGGGGGTGTGTGGTGCAGAGTGACTGTAGGGAAAAATACAAGGGTGTTTTCCAGGCATGTGAATTCACTTTCCAAAAGAATCCTTAAGGGTTTCCCGTGATTTGCAGACTTACAACCGTACTGACTAGTCATTTTGATTCTCTGGACTCACACAGATGGATCTGGAACATCATTTCTTAGTACCTGGTATAATCTGCTAAGGGAAGTAGTGTAGCATAGCAGTTAACAACCTCATAGGGCTGTTAGCAGATTAAAATGGGAAATATAGGTAAAACTTCCAGCCCCATAGCAAGTGCTAAGTAGGTGCTCAGGTAAGTGCAGTTATAATCACTGTGTTTGTAATTATTATCACATGATGTCATAATACCTGAACCCTCCTAAAGATTCAACTTCACCTCCAAGGGCTTTTGAACCACACCAACTTACCCTCTGCTCACCTTCCCTCCAGGGATGATCTCTCATCAGATGCACTCTGTCATTTAGTAAAATCTCCTACTAAGGTTTTCAAAAGTCGGTTGAATCTCAATCTCTCTCTCTCTCTTTCTCTTTCTCTCCTTCTCTGTCCCTGTCTCTCTCTAATTTGTACAATTCTTCGACACATTGAGTTTTTTTCCATATAACATTGCTGTGACCATTTAAATGATACTCGTTTCTTTTTTTCTGACTGGATTGTGGAAAAAATATTACTTTACTCTAGCCCTACTAAATAAATAAATAAACACATACATACATAATAAACAAATAAATAGAAATAATATCATCCAGAACAGAATAGAGCTCTGCTCTGTACACAACATTTTGTAACTGCTGATACATGTGTCATTTGTAAGTGCTGGGTGTACATGATTAACCTCCCGGAGAGCCTTTAATTGCTAAGATATTCCATTGCTCCTCTTAAACTGATATTAACTGTCTAGCTCTGTTTTCTCTGTCTTCTTCCCAATCAAATAAAATTTCTCTTCTTGAAAGGACCCATTTAGAAGCTGACCTGGCAGGTACACTTATGAAGAGGTAATGAGGAAGGCGTTAATGATTTGTTTATAGTTCACTGTCCCCATGATAGAAGGCACTTTGGTTGTACACTGCTGTTACTCTGCCTGTACATTGATTTAAGACACTTGCCCTGACCGTGTTTGGTTTGTAAGGGTTTTTGAGTCTGTATGCATTCACCTCAAGTCGCTGACTCTAAGAGGATAGTTATTAACAGAATCCATAAGACTTGCAAAAGAATTGAGAGCAGCAAAGAACTAGAAAAATTCACAAGTACAGCTTATACTTCTTTGGTGAATTCTAAGTGCTAAACTCTTGCCTAATTTGGAAGACTGTTATGTGAAAATATTGGCCTGATCTACTCTCCCTACCATAAAATGCAAAAATACATAATTTTCAGCCCACTTATTCTAAGTCATATACATTCCTTGATAGCCAATTATGATTGTAGTGAAGGTAGAAGCCGAATTCCAGCAAATAGATGCAGAAAGTTGATAATGGCTGCATCAACTAAATAGGGAATTAACATTTTAGCTTAGTGATTGTGACTTCAGCCCTGATTGCCTCATTATCAGAGAAGACAACTATGAAGTAAGGGAATAAGAACACTAATTCTTTCTTATATTATAATCACTAGGACAGATTGTTTCCTCACCTCCTAGATAAAAATTCCCTGTGAGCATGAAACTTGGTTTATCAAGCTAGTGAATGGAAGGAGTATGGAAAAGCATGGGTGTTAAATTCAGGCAGGCCAGAGATGATATATCTATAAAGAGGGAATAACAGTTTCTAACATAGGGTTGCTATACAGCAGGGGTGTCCAATCTTGTGGCTGCCCTGGACCACATTGGAAGAAGAATTGTCTTGGACCACACATAAAATATACTTTCACTAATGACAGCTGATGAGCTAAAAATAAATAAATAAATAAATAAATAAATAAAGTCACACACACAAAAAATCTCATAATGTTTTAGGAACTTTGTGTTGGGCTTATTTCAAAGACATCCTGAGCCGCAGGTTAAACATGCCTGCTATAAAGGGTATATGAAATGACAGATAAACAGTGTTCACGCCACCCCCTGTTAGACAATAAGTGTTCTGTGAATGGCTGTTGTCAGCACCAACTATCTAACTCATCTCTGTATTCAGACCATCTAGCCCCATCTATCTGGGAAATAAGGGACACTCAGTAAATATCCTAAAAATGAACGATTACTTCAGGAGACCTTTTACCCCTGGATAAGATCATGGGAGGAGGGGGGCGGTACTTGCATTAGCTCCGGGACAGAAAGAATGGAACACACTGCCTCTCCCCATCTGCTTTGCCAAATTAACTTACCCCGTATTTTCCGGCGTATAAGACGACCGGGCGTATAAGACGACCCCCTAATTTTACAGTTAAAACATAGATTTAGGCCTATATTCGCTGTATAAGACGACCCCCCACTTCCAAGGCTGTAGTCTTATACAGCGAATATAGGCCTAAACCTATGTTTTAACTGTAAAATTAGGGGGTCGTCTTATATGCCCGGTCGTCTTATATGCCGGAAAATACGGTACCTTTGATTCCCCATTTCTTCATCTGTAAAATGGAGTTAATAAAACCTAGCTCATGGGTGAACTACACAAAGGGCCTGGCACACACAGATACTCCCAAAGCACTGTGTGACCCGCCCTCCTTTGCTTCTTCCCTTGTCCTCAGCAAACACCTTGTCAGTTCCCTCTCTTTTTTAGGATTGGCCCCAGTATCTTGAACAGATTATAAGCAATCTGATTCATCTTAAAAGATATATCCATGTAAATAATCTTATAGCCCTTGCTTAATTATGTGTGAGTGGATCTTTATCTTGCTTGCTGAAAGGGTATTAGATCGCCTCCCTTTTGATCTTGAAATGTTTCTCTGCTCAGGGCTGGATGGTTCTGATAAAAGTCTCCCAAAGAGAACAGAGATAGTATTTTATTTGCAAATCACAAAAGATGACAAGACCCAGTAACCAGTATTAAGGCAGAGGATGACAGTATAAAGACAGAGGATAAGAGATGATGTTGTGTGTGTGCGTATAACTTGAAGTAGCCAGGAGAAGGTGGTGATATTTTATAGTGCTGTTGGTATAAATAGCAAAACACATTACAGAGGGATACACTAGATCTATAGGAATGTAAATTATTTAGTATCTGTTCCTTTCGCCTACTCTTCCATATCCTTCTCCCCTGTAAGATATACTGCTTATAACTGTTTTTCCTTCCCGTCTGAAATTTTCATCCCTTTTTATAGTTTTATTTTCTGAGGGGGAAAAAGGAGATACTGCTCTTAGGTAACTTTTTATAACATTTCCTGTTGCCTTGGGATGCAAATTGATTTCTTCAATGAGTGCACATCCTTAGTATTTTCTTTCTTTGATAAGCATCTATCTGCTTTGGAAATGATGGTAATTTCTGGTGGTAAAGAACCTCAGGTATATTTTAACCCATTAAGCAGTACGTATTTTAAAATTTTAACTCCCAGAGAAATGAGAGTTTCTCTCATTATGTTTCTTTTTCTGCCACCTTCACAAAACTCTAGAGGAAGTACCAGTAGCCTCCAAAAAAGGTGGCATATATGTGCACAGAAACAGCACCAGTAGCAGACTCCGGCCTCAGAAAGAGTTGGCAATGACCTCTATTTTCCAGAGCTTCCTAGAGAGCGTGGCACGCTCCCTACCAGTTTTCCACTTCCAGCCTTTTCAAGCCGTAGTTGTTCATGTTCATGTTATATCAACTTCAATAAAGAGAATGAAAACTCACTCTCGTCTTTCTTCCTGTCTTAAAAGCTTTATCAAATGCTTGCTTATTCTGGGCCTGGCATCGGGCTGGTCAGCAAAGTTCTGTTACTGGAGTTCGTGTTTTTTTCTTTGCCTTTCACAGTGAGGTCTATGAAAGATTAAAGAGCTGATTATTCATGAGCTACTACCGTTAGCTGCTGTCCTGGAATCGAGGGGCTGTTTTTCATTTTTATCATCCCACTGCTTCTCCCCCAAAGAATAGATGCGGAAACTGAGACTGAGAAAGAGAGGAGAGAGCGAATGCCAATACAATCACTTTGTAGCAGTGTCCAGTATGTGTTCCAGCCTTTATAGAAGAAATATAGTCCTAAGCATCCATTAGCATATTGAAATGCAGCAAATTGAATCATCTTTTTTCACTCTCATTTTGTAACAGAATTACCCGGTGTCGGATCAGCTCACCCTCCTGAGGATCAGCGTATACAAGGGGGTGGCAGTGGGGGGGATTCAAAAAAGTGGAATTATCCTCTGGAGGGCGGGCCCCTTGGACAGGCTTCCCCAGCTAGAGTGTTCTAGGAACCCATCTGCATCAGTGTACCAGCTGGTGGTGTTGTGAGAGACTGCATTTGACTTCAGCGAATTATTTTTGGAGATCTTTCTATGTGTTTTTCTATTTAATGATGAGTGATTTCCACAAACAATGTGCAGCATAGCAACACCCCTGCCCACATTGTGCTGAGTGTTCAATGGTTTTCGACCAAAAACAGCATGATCCCCATGCCCCACACTCCCTATTCACACGATCTTGCTCCAAGCGACTTTTGTTTGTTTTTGACACAGAGAGAGAGAAGGGGGAGGGCCCAGAACAGTCTCCATAGTTGCACATCTTTGGTTTTTCCACATAGTTTCATTCCACAGGTGGGTGCAGGGCTGCACAGGGCAGGAATTAGGTCATGGCCTCACCCCGGTGAGAACCGAACTGGGGGCACTCCCCAGTTCAGTACTTGGGGCCAGGGTGAGGGCTAGCACCAGGATTCTATCCTCAGTCCCCAGGGCTGCAAAGCAAGCGCTTAATCCACTGAGCCATCCTGGCTTCCCCCAAGCAACATTTTTTGTTTGTTTATTTCCCCGATGAAAAAAGTCCTCAGAGGGAAACATTTTACCAATATGGAAGAAATGAAACAAGAAACAGCACAAGCACCAAAAGACATCAAAATTGACAAAGGTAAAAACTGTTTTGAGCAGTAGAAAAGGCATTTTGATAGGAGCGTACTTTGAAGGTGCCTATAGTTTAAGTAACAATAAGTACACATTTTAAAATAAATTCTGGGTTTGGGGGGATTCTCCCTCAGACATGTATGAAAAGAGGTGGTTTTCTGGTACATTCTTTGGTTGTCCATTCACCACTCCCTCAGCTACTGTTCAGAACCTACTGCTCCACCCTTTCCTGCCCACCAGCTCTGGACAGCAGTTCTGCTACTGGGCAGTACCTCAAACTCAAGGGCAAAGTCCACCTGAAAGGACGCTGTGCCCACGCTGGGAATATCAGCTTGGACTCCAGCAGGAAGGGGGAGGGGGGACCAGGTGTTATGGGCTAAATAGCCTCCCCCCAAAAGTCATATGTTGACATCCTAATCCCTAGTCCCTCAGAATGTGACTATATTTGGAGTCCGTCATGAGTGTGGGCCCTAATCCAGAAAGACTGGCATCCTTATAAGAAAATGAAATTTGGACATAGATATGTTTAAAAGGGAGAGCTTCTGAAAACACAGGGAGAAGACAATCATCTACAAGCCAAGGACAGAGGTATCATAAGAAACCAACCCTGTCGACACTTTGATCTCTTCAGGTTTCTAGCCTCCCAAATTTAGACAGTAAGTTTCTATTCGATCAGCCAACCAGGGTTATCCTTTGTCATGGCAACCCTAGCGAACTAATGAAACAGGCCAGACTTCATTTATTGGCCTGTCCCTGCCCCTCTCTTCTCTGCCACCCCCTCACAAGGCTATCTGAATGCATCAGACTTGGCTACGGGACTGGGGCAACTACAGTTACAGTCTAGGGAGGATAAAACCTTCAGCTAAATATGATTATATTCACGTGCCACACTAGAAGGAAAAAGTGTTCCCCAAATTAAAATCTTCGCAGAAAGTTCCCTTATGGGATACATTGATTTCTAATTACTTCCCACCTTTTCTGAGTGCCTGCCTCCCCCACCCTCCTCATTGAGGGCTTCCAGCCTGTCTTTCCCAGAAATCCTATGACTTTCCCCACGGGACTTGTTCTTCTGGGGAACAAACTCTACCCCAGCAGTAGATCTTATCTAAATCGGTGTTACTCTTAAGTCTTAAATAATGCCCCAAGAGGATTTCTGTAAGCTAGTCAGGGGTGGCCTTTGGCACTCCAGGTTCAGTTAAAGAAGAAATATTGGTGGTGGTATTTGTACACATACACATGTGCATGCACATTGGTATGAAGTAAGAGCAAGGGTTGCAATTTTGTTTCCTTCAGAGCAGTTCTGGTTGGTACGAACCCTTAAGAACGATCCTGTGTGGTCTTCCCAGCAGTGTGAATTACAGATGTACCTTATTTTCCCAATTGGCCAAAGAGTAAATATTGAATCTGAGACACAAATAAATTTTTCAGAGAAAATATTAATTCTCAGAGACAGTTTGTTCAAAATAGAGATTGCGAGATGCCCATGGGGCTGAGCAGGTAATTCAGAAGAGGGCATGTTGCTGAGCTGGAGGTGTCAAAATGGGGAGTGTGGTGGGTCTCAGCTGGCCTTCTAAAGAGGCTCAGCCACTGGCAGGTGTGGAAGCAGGTGGCCCCAGTTTCATGAGAAAGTCTTATTTTTTTTCCAAACAAAGAAAAAAGAAATGGATTTATATGCCAGATCTCCCTGTATTAAATGTTGACACCACTGTTTTTTTTTTAACGCTGTATAACCAGTGAGTCCCTGTTTTTGCAACATTTGATACAAAGACAGATTTATTTTCTTATGTGCCTCATAATTTGTAATCCTCTCACAATGAAGCAATTCACATGTATTTTAGAATATAATTAGTTTCTTGTCACCTCCTTGCCCCACATTTTTTTCACAATGTTCCCCTTTGGACCCATAAAAATATAAGAAATGAGCCCAAGGCTGAATCTTAAGAGACCCTGTTGAGGTTGGAAATGACAGCATATAAGAGCTTGGTTAGGATCTCAGCTCCCGGCCAATCTTCCCGGGCCATGCTCCCCACCCGCTGCCCCATCTCCCTCTGAATGGAGGAAGGGAGGTGGAGCTTTGGGTCTTTGGATCACATAGAATTTCTGGGCATCATGTCTACATTGTCTCCTGCTGGCAGCTCTTCACTTCATAGCTTTTCTCTTCTGGGTCCCTGGTTAGCCTCCAAGTTAATAATCTGCAGGCAAACACATACGGTAGGAGAAGTGTGTGCAATAAATGCTTGATTTTATAAATAACCACCTGTAATGTACCTGTTGGTGAAAGGTTGCATCTGTTGTGTTCTCCCTTGACTCTGAACACTAATTAGTAGAACAACAGTGAATGAAACCTGTTCCCTGGGACCTGGGAAAGCCCTTCTATCAGTGTGGGGTGGCAATGAATGGCTCTAGTGCTCTGCTCGCAGGTGCTGCTGCCGGGGCAGGAAATGGCTCCAGGCGTGTCACCGCTTGTTGAGCTGGGCTCACAGGCTGCAGTGGGCTGAGGCTCTGCTTTTGTTTTCGCTTGTGAGTGGTTTCTGAACATGGTTCTATGCTGCTGCTGCCTTCAAGCTGCTCTGGGCAAGTGCTGGTTGGGTCCTCTGAGGAGAGGAGGAGGGCCCGAGAGCCCCTTATCCTGCAGGTCTGGTTGCATAAGTGGCTTTTGTCTTGCAGGGACGAGATCCAGATTTTCCCAAACAATCCTGAGACCTCCCCACTCAATCCCACATTCTGGAAGCTGGGCAGGCTTCTCCCCCTAGTGCAGTGAGGCTAAATTGACACACGGTTCTGGGCTTCTGAAGCTGCTTTTTCCTCCTTTGCTATCATGTTGCTTTCCTTCCTAGTTTATTTTGTGCGGCATTCTCTCTGAGCTATGGAATGACCTGTCCAGTCTGATTTCATTTGGGCGCTTCAGGGACCCTCCAAGCTCATGCCGCGTGACCCCATTGAGCGCTTTAAGTCCCTCTGTGAGAAAATAAAAAATGTAATGGCAGCAAGATCAGAGCATGAGATTCCAACTCAAGGGCCTCTATTAATGAAAAAGAAAAATTACTTTGGCTTGCTTCCTGCTTGCTGTGGACAGCTTTGTTCAAAGGAGCCATTGCTTTGGGGCCATTCACGTGCGTTGCTTTTGTGGCAAATCAAGGGCTACCCACCTCATCTACTTTGTGGCAAACTGGTTTAGTGAATTGCTGAGAGGGTTGTCAGCAGGATGCAGATCCCTATAAGGAAAATAAGTCAGGAGACTCTCAATGTCAGAACCAAAGATAACAGGTTGGTGTGTTGGAAAAAAATACCACCAGCTCCTTTAAAATTGAGAAAGCCTGCAACAAATTTTATTTATTTATTTATTTATTTGTTTGTTTGTTTGTTTGTTTGTTTATTCATTCATTCATTCATTCATTCATTTTGGATCTAGCACTGTATGCATTTTACACAATTATTCAATCTTAGTGAGAAATAGAACAACTCATAAAACAATGTCACAATGATGCAGGAAACAATTGTGAATGATAGCGTCTGACGTTCGTGATCTCACGAACTCGTAGAATGAGAACGCAGACTCCACAGGAAAGATGAAGCAGCAAAGTTTATTACGAAAGGGAAGAAGTAGAAGCTCTCTGATGAGAGGGGGCACCCAAAAGTGGAAAATGCCCCTGAAAGAAGGAAAGCTCTCTGACTGGAGGGGACATCCGAAACTGGAATGCCCCCCACTATGACTGCAAGCTCTTGCTTCTATACCCCTTATTTTACCCAAGGCCCTGCTTTATCTTTCAGTTCACATGCCCGGTTAATCCATTTAGATGAGTTTTTAAACAAACCACCAAAGTTCTAGGATTTATTGTTAACACTTATCTCCAGATGACATGCCTGGTTAATGGGATTCAGGGCATTGCCGGCGTAGGCATCCTTTATTATTATTATTTTTTAATATCCCATACCTACCTTGCAAGGTTACATTTACATTCCTTAGAGATGGGCATCAGAAGCCCAAGGCTTATATTTGCATTTCTTAGGTAAGGGCTTCATCGTCTGCAGCTTTTGTTACGTGACCATCCCATTTCTGTGCTACATTCCAAGGCATGGATGTCCTGAGTACCCAGATTGCTGTCCCCCCCCCACACACACACACACACAACTGCCAAGGTTCCTCTAATTATCCTATACCACTAATTATACTATTCCTTTTAAAGTTTATATCATGGGGAAGCCGGGATGGCTTAGTGGGTTAATCGCTCACTTTGCAGCACCTGGGACCGGGAATCGAATCCCGACCCTGGCCTGTGTGGACCCATGTGCTGAACTGGGAGCTCCCTCAGTTCAGTTCTCTCTCTGTCCCTGTATCTCTCTCTCTCTCTCTCTCTGTAAAAAAAAAATATATATATATATTAAAGTTTATATCAAACTACTTTTGTACCACAAATATAGACAGATGCTTAAAGAGTAGGGTTTGGTGAGACAGACCTAGCCACTCACTAGCTGTGTAACCTTTCTTTATCTAGCCTCAGTTTCCTCATCTGTAAAATTAGGACAATAATAATACCTTCTTCATAAGATTTTGTGAGGATTGGAAAGTTGCATGTACATTGCACATATTATGTGTTCAATATATGTGAAATATTATGATTACAAGCTTAAACTTCGTCCCTGTGACTCCTGAAGCAGTCTTCTTGTGGCAGAATTCAGAACACATAGTGAGTTACATGATACATTATCCTTGTATGCAGTTTGGCTCATAGTCATTGAATATACTTATAGCCCTTTAATGAGATCGCATCTATAAATATACCTAGAGTAGTTCCTGGCACATGGTACTGAAAATGTATTAATTCCTTCCTTCCTTTTCTGAAGAAGAGCCCAAAGTTTCAGAGACGTCATCTTCCATTTGCCAGCATTCATTTAAGTGGATTGGGATCATGTAAGTGGGTACAGCTCATTCTCCTAAGATGGGCTGAATGGGAGACATTAGGGGTCTGGCCTGGTTAGGAAGAAGGTCCCTGGGGCTCTCCTGGAGGACCTGCAGTCCGCTGGCTTTTAAGACAGAATTCGAGATTAAGACTAAGGTGTCCAAGCCCAAAGGGCAGAGCTATAGCATTCTCAGGAATGGAAGGACTCAATAAAGCAATCATTCTTGACACTGTCATGAGATGGATACCTCGTGTTTTCAGGCTAGCCATCTTCAGGCCTACCCAGTTGTATGTTTAGTTTTGAATTTAAACACATAATTGGATGTGTTGTTTGTTTGATTCAGATGTCAGCACCTCAGTTGTTTGTCAATACTAAACCAGTCAGGAGAGGCTCAATAGAGGTCATCTATGGTGTGGTTACCATCCAGTGATAGATACCATAATTCAAAAATCATGGCCTGTCGTAGTTTCAAGCTCTACCTCTCCTTCAGGCTGTTCTCAACTCTGTTATTGAGCTACAGGGTGAGCTCCCCCAAGGGTCTGCATCCTCCCCCTTTCTGCCCTACCTTTGATGAAGGTCAGCAGTAGGATCAACGGGGCAGAACTGAGGAGTTCGCCTCTTTGTACCCCGAGTACCTCGAACAATACCTGGGACATCCTACGAACTCAATGAATGTTGGTTGCACTTTAAGTTTAGGGCTCCAGGTAATCCACAAGCCAGATAGTCCGTGCTTTGAGGTTACGGTGAGCTGTTCTTTCCGGAAATGCACGGAAAGTAGGGGCCCAGGCAAATGGTCTGCAGGTCTCCCTTGGAGCCAGCTGACGTGCAGGGAGGGAGAAGGCTTCACCCCACTGCCATCCAGCCGCTTGCCAACCCCAGAGTATATTTGAACTCTGAAAACAGTTCCTCTATCATATTTACTTACCTGAAACCTGTCATACTCAGGAGGTCATAAATATATAATTCAAAAGGAAAAGTGTAGGTTTTTCATGAGGTGCCCTGTTATAATTCCTGGCAGGCCACCATACACTTTTACAGATGCTGATAAATCTTAAAATTGAACGTGGGGCTAAGTTCTGTGTTAATGTATCCTTTGCTAGTATGTCATTTAGATAAAAATCTACTTTTAGGATGCTACAGTAGACTCTCTCCATTAACTGGAAATCAAGCAACTGGCACTGTCAAGCAATGGGCAAAAATAAAAAACAAAGATAACATTACTTTTATCTGTCTTAGGTGCCTATTAACTGAGAGAGGACTGTACTTTCAAATAAGATAGAAAAAGCTTGGTATTAAAAAAAATATATGAATACTCATTAATAACCTGCTTAGGAAGCTTCATGCAGACACTTTAAATTAGGCAGCAAATACCCATGGAACCAGGGGCCAAGACCCATGTTCTAAAAAAGCAGAATGTCTTCTAACTTGCTCTATATAAAGAGGGACTTAATTTGCTCTTATCTTGCTTTGAAATTAAATGACGTGAAGGAAAATTTAGTATTCCATAGGTTACCAAATCACTGGTTTTTTTCTCTTTATGGAATGGGGATAGCTGCTTGTCACCTGATAAGTTTGGCGAAGTCCTATCTTTACATGTTTCATCATTACCATTGAAGGCCTTAGCCCTCTTCTTGTTAGGTAAAGAAGTCAGAATGCCTGCAGTTAAATTTAAAACATTATAAGCTTTCCAGCAGGGACACAGGGCTGCAATAGACAGACTCACATAAATGCAGGTATTAGAAATGTTCTTGCTTGGTTTCAGCTAGAGAATGTGATGGGCTTTTTATTTAGAGTTTTACAATAGGGGATGGTGTTCTATCTCTATCAGCAATAGCCAGGACATGCTCGCTCCACCTCAAGATAAAGAATTACAAATCTCTCTGTGCAAGGCCATGACAGACCCATGATGTGTGCTTTGATATGTGCACAAAACCATTTAACCATCTTCAAAAACAATGCTTCCAGGAGCATCTCATTTAGAACTTTCTGTTGTATCACAAGGACATCAATATTTAAGGAAGGATGAAGTCAGTTTCCAACAGTTTTAAGCATGTGTATATAAACCCCAGTAAGAGAGAAAATTGGAATCTGTTTCAAAATTCTTATGTTAGAAATTACATAGTGCTTACGGTCAGATTTTTTAGTTATTTCTAATTATAGAATAATTAGAAATGTGTAATTATGATGCACCAGAAATATGTAATATAGAATAGGTGTTGCTGCATGTGTGTGTGTGTACATGTGTGTATGTGGGGGTGGGGGGACAAAAAAAAATTTTTAATACTCATAATTTTATTTCCCCACTCAATAATGGTTGCATTTTACATTTTGGAGTATACACTTTCTAAACTTCATTTTGCATTTATATATATAAACTCATAGAATTCTGAATAAAATTTGTCAAGAAGATTGAAATAATACTATACATTTTGTTTCATAACCACCTTTTTGCATTTATCAATTTATTTTGTCTATTTTTTCTATATGAAAATTTCACATTCAATTTGTTATTGTTTTTTCAGTTGTGTGAGATTGTATACGATGGGCATTTTAGTGACCTCACATAATGGACTGCCAGTCACTTATTCTTGAATACAGCTAGTTGCGCTTCTGTAGTGTTGGTTTGGTGCCTAATTTCAGACAGGTGTTTACTGACTCTCTCCTCCACCTGGGGATCATCTGAAAGATGCTGGATGTGATCTAATGTCATGTGTCCAGTCTTTTCAAGGCACTTGGCTAAACTGCACACACATATGAACAAAAATTCTTCCCTTGAGTAGAGTTTTGATACCCTCCCTTGTAGCACTTTCTTACCAAAAGAAAACATAGATCGTGTAAGTAAAACTTTATGTACATATTTATGAAACACTTGAAGAAAAAGACTACTGTATATTAACTCATGTCATTTGGAAACTTATATCAGAAACCTGAACATGTAACCTAAATATGTAATCTTAGACATCTGAATCTTTTACCTACAAATATGAAATACTCCCTCTCTCTCCCACTGTAAAATATTAATATCTCCACCTTATACCATTTTCTGTTTGAAGGCCAAACGCTATATTATGAGTATCTTTATACAAAAGTGCAAACAAATCCCACAGAATCATCAAATTTCAGCATTAAACAGTACCTTAGAAACAATCTACTAAATGATAGACTATTAAATCACAAATTAAAGATCTGGGTAAATATTTGCCAAATGTGGGCATGCAAGTGGCATTCATTCGACATCGCTGTCTGCATTCTCTACTGGTGACAAATTGTGGTGTAAAAAGAAGGAAAGGATCCAAACCAAACTGTAGTGGAGGCCTGACACATCTGTGAGAGAACACATATGCCTTCCTGTGCTTAAAAGCAAGATCCTGTAAGACGATGCAAGTAGAACTAGTAGAAAGAAGGGCAGACCTTACAGATGCCCCATCAGTTTCAACTTGGAGCTGTTAAGTAAAGAGACTCTGGAAAGACTGGTGTGTATGCCAAGAATAAGTCATCTCTGCACTCAGAGAGACTCCATGTTTCAGACAACCTTGGAATGTGGTTTTTGGTAAGGGAGGGCAAGAAAAATAATAGGTTTCTCTGAAATATCCTTTTTCCGTGGGTAAAAATGTAAAGGCATATATAATTCATGAATATGTGTCTGTTGTGAGACCATAGATTATGAGGTCCTTAATGACTACTTTTGTTTTCCTCCTGGCACTGAGGTTATAACTTTTTAGACTCAAAGTAAGTGTTAGCTGACTTGGATTGAAAAATGTTTTCCCCTCCTCCCTATTGTGGTTAGACAGAGGAAGGAGAAAATGAATCTCAATTCAGTTACAATTAGTTCTTCTCTGAGAAGAACTTCAGCTATATAGGCTATTGCCCAGATACTTCTAACAGCATAAAATGTAACTTCAGACATCTGACAAAGGGCAAGACCAGTCCAGAAAACGTAGAAGGAAGCATCATTTCATGAGGTTACCGTTTGGTAAGACAAATACATCTGGATCATTTGTCTCTACAATTCAACTTCATTATGTCATTTACACTAGGGTCACTTGTCCCTAGAAGGATAGAATGCATTGGCCCTGTGGTTGCTTAATATATGTTTTTTTTCTGGATATCCCTATATTTCCGAAGGCCAGACCCAGTGTATGAGGTTGAAGCCAGCACTCTGGCCAGTTTACACATGATAATTGCACACTGCTGATTTCTTCACACAAGTATTCCAGCATAAGGCCTGACAGAAGATTAAGAAGACAAGCCAGGGGAAGTGCTGCTGCTGGAAGTGATAAGTAGTCCCATAGACGGACTCATGTGATCAGTAACGACAGGTGAATCTTTGAGAAGAGAGTCACTCTTGACTGACACAACCGAGGTTTGGAGCAAGAGTTCAAAACCACAAAGAATTAGAAGCAAAGGAAAGGCATTGTTCCCACTGCTGTGCTTTGCTTTTCTATTCTTGATTGTCATACATTTCAATGGCATCCAGATGTTCCATTATTTTAGCTACCAACTTGGGAAATTACGTTATAGTTACTTTCAAAGTTGTCAGAACACTAAACTCAACATTGACAGTTTATAACCCATTTTCTCTGAAGTGCTTAATATTTTTTTTTTCTTATAATCCTGATGGGCTGGCGTTTAAATAAAGAAAGTCAGGATTCTGAAATTCAATTAGTTTTTGTATATGCAAAATTATTCTTTGTGCTCATCCCCATGCATACTGATTCTTGCACATACGTATTGAGTGTACTGTACTTTAACTTTTCCTCTATTTTGTCTACCTTTGTTAAAAATTGGAAATTTATTTCATGCTTTAACTTTGAATATTTTTACTCTTTAATCTTTGAACTGTAAGTTCCTTTGTCATTCAAATTATGCAATTTTTTCAGAAAAATTGAATGCTATTCAAAAAGATCGATATTATCAATTTTGAAAACACATATTGCCCCAGTTGAATAAAAATCATGGATGCATATCATATTTTACAACTAATTTATAAGTTTCCCAGACTACTCCATTCATAATTCTTAGTTGCAAGGAGATGAAGTTCTACAGTATAATGACTGCAGCATTCTTATGGTAATTTTGGGAGACTTGGCCACATTCATAAATGGTAACTATAGAAAATTGGCCACTTTCAAATCAAACAAAAGCATAGATAGCCTTGAGGATACTTTTGAAAGGAGGAGACTATTTCTAACAAGTCAAGTTACAGTGTCTATTCCTAAAGCAGGTGAATAGGAGAGTTCTTATAAGACTATTGCTGCTGCTTTTTTTTTGTACAGGCTGCTTGTATTATCTGTCTTTATAGTACTTAGCACCCTGTGGAACTCAATAAATATACAGTGATGATAATATTATTGCTCAGAATTCATTTAGCACTTTCACGTTTTTTGAGTGTCAAAATATTCTGCCTACTAGGTGCAAGAAATTTTAATTTAATGCTCATTCTGAGGCTTAAAGCTTAGAAAGGTAATGACCCATGTGAGATAATCCTCCATTCCAATAGGGCTTTTCTGGAGCAAAGCCATGGGGTTGTCCAAGAATTCATTAAAAAGCAGAGAAACTTCTCTTTACTTCTTGCACTACAATTGAGGGGTTCAGTGCATTTACTTTCCCAATCTCTACATCATCATTTCTCAACACAAAGGAGAGAAATAGAGAAAATTTGAGTAGATCTATCACGATGAAATAGTTCTGACCAACCTCAATCAAACTGTGTGCACAGTAGATGTTGAAATAGAAATCAAACGAAGCTGGAACAAGGTTTTTTAAATCAGGAAAACCAAGTTCGCCCCTCAGCCTAATTCAGCTACCTCCAGACTTTGGAATATCTGACAGTTTCCATATATATTTCTCCTATAAAATTTCTTTTTCATTTTGGCTTAATAGAAACTATCCACAGAGAATTTTCATATCAATAATGGCCTTGATACTGACACTACCTGGCATCTAAGAAGAATTCTGGAACTATTTAGTTGAATGAATGAATAAATGAATAAATGAATGAATGATCCATGAAAGGACATCTCCAACTATTCCAGAAACCACAGTCTTCGTTATTTTATTGTTTTGTTTTGTTTTGTTTTGTTTTTAAGGATAAAATTGCTGGGGATACCTGACAAAATTCTTAACTTTTTTCTTATATCTCATTTGGGGTTTATAGAGGCAATGAGCCCACTTTTTAAAAATCTAATTTATCAATAAATGTAATAAAATACTCTTGGAATATTTAAACTGATATTAAATCTGTAAAAATTATCATTCATGAGAATATACAAATATTTGATATGGGATTTGGTTAACAGCTCATGGTCAATACAGTACATAACTATGGACACACATACGTGTTCACACACATACAAGTACTTCCAATACATAAAACATAGTGATTACACTCAAGGACCTTTGGGGACACAAGAATAACACAAATGATGCAATAATTAACTGTAAAGATGTACAGAATAAAATTATGTGTCCACACACACACAATATATATATAAATTCTAATGATATATGTGTACATCCACACTTTTCCTGTTGTCTCCTCAAACTTTCTTTGGAACTATGGCATTAACAGTTAATAAATAAATGGATCTTACTCCTGAGACTCACTGGAAAAAGTTGAAGTGAAACTTAACTTTCCATTGTCCTTCCCCTGTTTAAGGGCAATTTGTAATTTGTGGAAAAGCTGAGAGGGATGCTGTGAGGTTTCACCGTCAGAGGTAGAATGTTGCTCGCCCTAATGTCTCTCAGCTCATTATAAGTGGTCAATAAATGTTTGTTGCATTATACTCTCTTGAGAATTTTTTTAAAACCATAGCGGCCTAATTAATATCATTTATGACCAGAACTTGTAGAATATAGGGATCTAGAATTTGAAACACTTCCACTTTCCAGACATATCCCAGAGGACATCTTCTAAGTAGAATAAGAGTCTGATTGTCATCTGTAAGAATACATTGCATAGCATAATGCCTAACTCTTAGGCCCTAAAAACCGTTGTGGAATATTTATTGATCGATCTCCAGAAGCACTTTAATGCCTTTGAAATGATGTAATTGATTATCTTCTTTTACCTAGAGCTTGATACACTGAAAATGAAACAAAGAACCACTTTTAATATAGTTGTTTTAACCTATAATTTTAAGTGCTTTAAAAATGTAATCCAATTAACTTTTCTTTAGGAAATAGGTGGGTACACATAAGGTGAGCTATGGAGTTAGTTTCTATAATATGAATCTATTCTCCTGACACTTTTTATCATATAATTGGACGTGCTTTCATTGAAAATGTGTCTTGAGCAAAATACATGGTGATGGAAAGAAAACTGACTCTGGGTGGTGAACATATATTGTAACACATAGACAAAGTACTGTAGAACTGTACACCTGGAACCTATGTAATTTTTATTAACCAATGTCACCCTAATAAATTTAGCAGTTAAAAAAAAATGTGACTTGAGCTACCAAACTGTGAAGTATTAGCTGAAGGACTTTTAAGCTGACAGTACTGCACAGTGGGTAAGGGAGGGGTGAACGTGTCTCCTCAGTTTTTCATTTACCCTATTTTCTTCATCCCCAGTTCTAGATTCCACACTCAAGATTTTGGAAATTACCTGTTCTCCATCTTATTAATAGCAATTTGAAGTGTCTTACTAGCCATCTAGATTCGCTTAATTTTTCTACATTTAGAAATAAATTAATTATAAACTGCATCAGGACGTCAAATTCAAAATCTGCTGAATAAGTGCCTTTAATGCAAATAAAATGTGAACTTTGGTCACTTAGGTCAGTGGGACCCCCCACATATTTGAGTGCCTAATATGTACAAGGCACTGGATAATTACAGCGTTTGTTATCCTCTTAGGATTTCTATGTGGTAGTCCAGGATCCTAAATGCCTTAGCGTTGTTTTAAGAACAAGGCACAGTGCATATGTTGCAATAGGGGCTAATTGGGCAAATACAGGAAACATGTTCTTACAAATTAAATGAGGTGGTAAAGTGCCTTACCAGCTATCAGTAAAAAGAACCTATGAAGTAAAAAGCTGTGTCCCATTTAGGGTGATGAAAATGTTCAAAAATTAGATATTAGTGATGGCACAACCCTGTAAATATACTAAAAGCCATTTAATCACATACTATGAACAGGTGAACTTTATAGCACATAAATTATGTCTCAATTAAACTGATTTTTTTTTAAAGCTCTGTTCTGGTGAAAGAATGAAATAATGGTTTAATGTACAATGTTTTTAAAGGCATCAGTAATCCTAATAAACCTTCAGTTGAAACAAAGTAACTGCAATGTTAAAGGAGTAAATATCAATTGCCCAAGGAATTTTTTGAAAGCTATGTCTTGTTTGTTCCTGTGGCTCCATCTAACGACAAACGAATGCTGCCCCCTTGGTGCCTATG
>PVKE010016348.1:0-32099 GCA_004027555.1 Craseonycteris thonglongyai | reverse complement strand
TATAAACTCATCAAGCAATGCATTTTTAGATTGCCTTGTACTACTGGTTAGAGTATAAGTGGTGGATGTTTCTCTTTCTACTGGAAAGGCCAGGCCGGAGAAAGCCAGGCTCTACCACCAGCTAGCACTGAGACTTTGGACAAAGCCCTCAGCTGCCTCACTTAAAAATAACACAGGCACCAGTTCACAAGAGGTTATTTCTGTAGCTGAACACAAAGGGAGATAAAACATTAAAAAAAAAAGCAAGAAAAAAAAAAAGCAGATTAAATTATCTCTAAGTTTCTTCCCTATATTTACATGAAGAATCTCCTTGAAAATTTTATTATACTACAATTTTTAACATATTCAAGTTTGACCAAATATTCAAAATTACAAAAAGTGAAAAACTGTCCTCTTAGGTTAAACTAGTCTTTCTACTGCACAGATGCAACATTTTGAGAACTGAAATTTCACTCTACTGCATAACATCCACCAGGGACTCTCCCCACCACCTTCACAGACTGGCTTACAGAAGGGACATATGAAGCCCCCTAGCATGACCTGGATTGTAGCCCTTGGCAGTAACTGGCTAAACAAGGGTTCTAGCTGCATCTCTACACTCAGCCTGTGGGGCAGCTAAAGGGCGTGGAGAAAATATTCTTGAGCACTTGTCATGTACCAAGCAGTCCAGACACACATCACAGTATTTTTTGTCTTATGATGTTCACTGCTGTATTACCAGCACTTGGAAGATGCTGGGCACACTGTGGTTGCTCAATAAACATTTATTAAATGAATCAATAGACAAGGCAGTCCTTGCCTTCATGACATTTACAGTCTAAACTAATGCTACCATAAGAATTTAGAAACATAATTTTAGATAATAAGTATGAGCATGAAAAATTTTTATATATTAAACTCTAATCTGAATGATTTAACAATATCTGACCTTAAAGATCCCTCTAACTGGTGACTACATTGAATAAAAAAGATCAAATCAGATACTTACATGCTATTCTGGAGACTTAATAAGATTAATAAGATAGCTTAACTACACAAAAGAGTTTTCATAAAAATAGTATTATTTATTTAAGTGTATCTTATACAATTTATTATTATAGAATTAGTGATTATTCCTATCCTATACAGGTCTGGCAGAAGTAATGTCACTATTTTGTGAGCTGAAAATCTATAACAAATCTTTTATTACAAAATCATAGGCATGAAATTCTGTAACATAACAGTATCACACTCAAGCATACTATCCTACTCTAAAAAGGGCGTTACTTCTGCTGGACCCTGTATAATATTTAAACTTCAACTTCCTTACTGAGAAGTAATATTTTCATGGTTCTATCCAGGCCCCCAAAATCAGCATGATATTTCAAAATAATCAATGAAATTAAAACATTAATAAATTCTTTAGACATATAATACATCAAGAGGGGTAATTTTAATGGGTATGTGATTAGAAGAGGATTGACAACATCTACAAACTTATTTCAGCCTTCAGTATACAAAAACTTAATTTTTTTATATTCTCTATTCAGAAGTTAAAAAGAATAAAATTCAGCTAAGTACCAGAAATGTAACTGTATAAAAACTTCAGTAATATAATAATAGCTGTGATTTATTAAGTAGTTATTATATGCCACAAAACAGTTAACATTGTTTGTATTTTATACTTTAATCTTCACAATTCTAGCCCCATTTTACAGATGAGGAAACTGAAAAATACAAAACATAAGTAACCTTCTCAAGATCACAGAGCTAAGAAGACCAATAATTTAAAAGGCTCAAGAGACCTCATTGGCTGCTAATTCATACTGTCTGTACAGTGCTATACTATGCTATGCTATGTTATACCATACCACAGCTATAGCTCTGTGGCCTAAATCCACCTCTCAAGGTTAAAAAAACAACACACGTTTAAAATGGTACAAATACCATCCATTTGGAGCTTGATGATGAAATTATATTTTATGGAACAAAGAATAAAGTAAGTTATTTCATTTTGAAATGCCTTTCTCTCAATTGATTCTCACTACTACTATTAAAAAAAAAAATACTGCTCAATTCACTAGCTAAGCCATATTCCTTCATAATGAAAGTCCCCATAAAAAATAAAATGTTACCCAAGCTGTCATCATAAGTCTAGAATTAGCAAAGAGAGTACAGGTACTTTGAGTGACTACAAAGAAAATCTTTCAGTGACTCTGTCCTGAAAGATTGAAATTACGAGTATATACACACATAGTAGGACATGTAATTTACAAGTATAAATATACATATATGAAGGAATATGCTCAAAAATCTTTCATTGATATAGATACCACATCAAGAATATATGGAGCCTACAAACCTAGAGGCAAAGTACAATCCTCCAACATGACACACAGTCATCATCTGCCACTGGACTTTCTAGTCAGATCTTCTTTTATACTATCACTGAGTTAATGCCAAACTACCTTAACTTTCTAACTAGCAGACACCACCTTTGAAGCTTTACCTATGATACCCCTCTGCCTGAAATGCCCTAACAAGCCACAAGCTCCTCACACATTTTCCCTGTCCACATTGCCCTTCCCTTCCCATCAACTCTTGTTTGATCTGTAAGGCTCAAAACAAACATTAACTGGCTGTGTGAGGCTTTCTCTGATTTTCCCAGCGGAGGTGGGCACTTCCTCTGCACTCTCAAACACAAAGCACATCTCTACTGTAGCACTTAAATCACAGTAATGTAATTTCTTGTTTACATGGCTGTCTACTCATCTTTGTATTGCCAGTGCCTAGCATGACTCATGACACAAATTAAGTGCTTAATGTTTGTTACAAGTGCTCAAGAGGCACAGTGTTAGGGGATAAACTGTAGCAACACCTTAGTTACCCAACAGAGTTGAGAGTAAGTAGTTTGTTTTGCTGAGGTTTGGGATGATAATCAATTTTAACTTTTTAATTTTAAAATGTGCTTACATCATGCATTTAGTTTTCAGGTGTTAGTAACAAGGAGAGATTTTTAGAAAGCCAACACTTTATCATCCACTAAATTCCAATCAATTAACTGTCAACAGTGTCAACACATTCTGAAAGATGCCTTATATATATGCAAATGCTAAGCCTCAGTGATTCTGGTCAAACATGGCAAATTAATTGCACACATTTATCTTCCTTTTCGGAAATTCCATTAAAATGAAGAGGGAAAAGAAGGTAACACCAAAGAACAGAAGTGACACCAATGCATAAGTAATTTTAATACAGTTTTGAAAGATGTAGTTTTGAAGGAAACAATGGTACCTGACTTGGCAAAGCCAAGGAAATGGTAAAGTACCTACAAAGAGGGAACTGTAAGTGAACAACCTGCTGGCCAGAATTTAGAGGTAAAGGAACTGCAAAAGAGGTATGAAGTATTGGTCTGAAATTGGACAAATGATAAGAAGTTTAAATAAGGAAGCAATGAGGAACCCCTTCCTCCTTACCACCTTTCACAGTGAAGCAACTACCTTTTCCAGTAACAGAAGAGTGAGGCCTAAAATAGGAGCACAGAGAAATGGATGCAAGCAAAAACAGGCTGCCACAAAAACCCTCCCATTCATGGTTTTCAGATCACAGCAGATAATAGTCTCCTAGGTATACAACAGAAGAATATACTTACGTTGCTCTCAGAAAACCAGCAGGTATACGAGGGCTGTCTGGAAAGTATTCGGCCACATAACTGTTTTCATTACACTGACAATGGCTGGAATTCTCCTGGACAGGCCTCGTATATAGTATACATTGGAATACAGTTCTCTAGAGAAATTGAACAATCTCAAAGACAAGACCTACAACTGCAGAGAACAGAGCTCTACTTACTGACACTGGGAACCACCCAAGAAAAAGATCAGTTCACCACCTAAATGCCTAATGTGAAGGCCACTGGTGAGAGGCCTCCCTGAATCACAAAAAACTTCTAATCAGCTTTTTGGTGTCTCACTCTTATGGACGGCTGAGGATTACCAGGTATCCAGGAAAGTTTCCAACATGAAATAAACTAAACAAACAAAAGGGAACACAAAAGAAAATTTAGGGAACACAAAACAAAAACTTCCAAACACTATAAATACCCTCCAATAAATGAGATGTTAAGAAGACCTGGAAATAAAAAATTATGTGGAAGTGAAAAATCCAATAGAAGTATTAGATGATGAAGTCAAGGAAATTTCCTTAGAAGGCAGAATAAAAAGGAAAAAAAATGGTAGATAAGACAAAAAGGAGGTCTATCATCCAGCTAAATAGATAGTTCATAAAGAGAAGAGAATAAAATACAAGGGCTGACCAGAAAAAATCAGCCATAAATGGCTCTATGTTTCATATTACATAGCTGCATACTTTCTGGACAGCCCTTGTATATAAGATACTTTTAAAAATTAGAAGGCAATCTCCCAAACTTAGGGCAGTTGACTGAAAGGACCCAGCAGTGACCGGAAGAACATATGGCAAAAAACATAAAATGCAAAACATACAAAAACAAGCCCCCCTCACACACACACACCCTACCATTATAAAATTTTTGAACAGCAAGAGAAGAAAGAAAATCATAAAACCTTCCAATGTGGGGGAAAGTGAAAGTCACACATGAAGGAACAGAAACCAGAAAACAAAGCAGGCATCAACACAACACTGGAAACTAGAAGACAACAGAGCAGTAGCTTCAAAATAATGAGAGGAAATTACTTCCTGTCTAGAGATCTAGATTCAAATAAGGAAGCGTAGGGAATGGGAAGACACTTTCATATACTATGTCTCAAAAATGTTATCTCCTACCTAGCTACTTTCATGTAACTACAGAAAAACAAGCTTCAACAAAACAAATGGGTAAACCAAAAAAGTAAACAGTGTCCAGGACGCAGGAGACAAAAGCTCCCCTCCCCCCCACCTCCCGAAAACAAAATTAATAAGGGAAGATCTAGTATGAGAAGTACACAGTATGCCTAAAAAGCAACCAATCCATATTGCAGCAGGAGTACAGAGGACCATAGATTTTTAAAAGTTAAAAAAATACAAAAAAACGTGAAATGTATATATTGATATTTGAGCATTTGGGAGATATCCATTTGGTATTTGATGTGGTAGCTGGCAGAATTCTAAGATGGGACCCAAAGTGTGCCCCCCTGATGGGCACTTTCTGCACAGAACTCTCCCCTAGTGTGTGGATGGAAGGATTGAACAGGATGGGATAACACATGGGGTGATTGCGTCACTAATCTACTGATCTTCAGTTAATAAAAAGGGAGGTTATTCTGAGTGGCCCTGACTTATTTAGGTGAATCCTTTGAATTTTAAAAGAAGATGAAGCACCAGAGAGGGGTTCACCTGCTGGCCTTAACGACATGCTCTTTGAGTTCTATAGCTGCAAGGAATTAAATTCAGTCAACAACCACATGAGCTTTGAAGAAGACACTGCCTACTTAAGTATTCCAGAGGCTCATGTACACAACTATAAGGGCAATTAACATGAGCTTTGAAGAAGACATTGGGCTACAGATGAGACTCTAGTCCTAGCTGCCACCCTGTTGGTTGCCTTGTCACAGAAAACCCAGTTAAAGTGCCCAGACTTCTGACTTTATCAGAAACTGTGAGATAAATGGGTATTATTTTAAGTCACTAAAATTGTGTTAATTTGTCACACAGCAATAAGAGAATTAACACAATAGAGAATGTATACAGATCCCTGGCAATACTGAGTAAACAAGAGTAGGTGGAATCTTCATTCTGTAAACATCTTGGGAGCTGGCAGGGTGATTAAGCACAGGACAAACTAAGCAGAATAAATAATTTAGAAGGAAAGCATACTTCCTCCAAAAGCACAAAGTTTTAACCTCACGAGTCAAAGCAGTGCTGGGTAGTTTTAAAAATAATACATTTAGAAATGCCAGAAAGCAAAAGTCCTTTGACTAAGAAATGGGCATAACTGTTAAGTACTGCTGAACACAATCAGGTTTAAAGACAGAGAGATCAGTTTCAACTTGTCCTGGATCTTTTAACTTATAAAAAATAGATAGGAGGCTCAATCAGGGTTTTTCTCCTCGGTTCAATCTCATTATTGCAAGCAGGGGAAAAAAGCTTCAAGAATCATTGAAGCTTTAAACTAAGTTTCCCACATGTGTAAGCTTCATATCAAATACAATGATTCTCAAAGTAAGGTCCTTAGACCAGCAGCAAAATCATGGGCCCCACACCCAGAAGCACTACAGAGTGAAGCCCAACAACCTGTGTTTTCAATAAGCCCTCTACGTGACTGTGATGCAGGTGCAAAACTGAGAACCACTAATCTGTTAATTTTGCCACTGTCCTGCTATGCTCTGGTATTCTTTCTTTCGTCAAGAGTTTAAGCATTTCCAAACTTATTTTATATAGATTAAAGTATCGCAGTCACTAGCACATAGTATGAACTCAAAAATGTTTGCTAAATAAATAAGAGATCAGGCTGCAGGCATGTTTCTTTCATCAGAAGGCTATCAGAACACAATGGATCGCTTCTCAGCCTTCTGGACAAGATCAAGTGTAGAACACAATAGATGTAAATGTTTTTAGGCAGGACATATTCTCTTTACTTTCCCATAGTCCCCACAAAGTCCCTACAGGTTCTGCCTTTTATGTTCACACATATTTTCTGCCCTGCCAATGACAGCCATCAGAGTTTGTACCTCTCAGGCAAATAATTCAGGAAAAGTTTATACCTGGATACAATATTGTACAAACTTCTTTCATGAATTCTAGAGTATCAAGTAACTTATAGCTACTTTATGTTAAGCTAACCAGACGAACCTTTTGAAACAGGATAGAAGACAATGGTACTGTCCCATTTCAAACGGTATGTAAGGTCAGCCTACTGACACCTTGAATTTAGCCCAGTGAGATTAGGCTGACCATACATACTGTTGAAATGGGACAGTATGGTTGTCTTTTGTCCCATTTCAAATGGTAGGCAGGTATGGTCTGGGTATTAAGATGATTCTGAAATTGCTACAACTGGTCCTTCCACTTGTGGGTCTCCTAATCCAGCACTAAACCCTAGGAAAAGTGTTACAAGGTAACATCTCAAGCTTTCTTTTTTCTGGTCTGAAGTCTGCAGAGAAGTAGACACTGCCTACTTAAGTATTCCAGGGAAGTCGGGATGGCTCAGTGGGTTAAGCACTCACTTTGCAGCCCCGGGGACCAAGGATCAAATCCTAGCACTGGCCAGTGCGGACCCATATGCTGAACTGGGGAGTGCCCCCAGTTCAGTTCTCACCAGGGCGAGACCCCGGCCCAGTTCCTGCCCTGTGCAGCCCGAAGCCCACCTGTGGAATGAAACTATGTGGAAAAACCAATGATGTGCAACTATGAAAACTGTTCTGGGCCCTCCCCCTTTTCTCTGTCTCTGTATTTCTCTTTCTCTCTCTCTCTCT
Source organism: Craseonycteris thonglongyai (assembly GCA_004027555.1). Taxonomy (NCBI): domain Eukaryota; kingdom Metazoa; phylum Chordata; class Mammalia; order Chiroptera; family Craseonycteridae; genus Craseonycteris; species Craseonycteris thonglongyai. The sequence goes on along the minus strand of PVKE010016348.1, from coordinate 24,690 downwards.
GTCAAAAACCAAAAAACCAAAATAAAATCTTTAAAAAAGAAACCAAAAAAGAAAAAGAAAGTATTCCAGAGGCTCATGTGCCCAACAACTACAAGGGCAATTAACAGAACAATAACTAATGAAATCATAGTATCAACTCTATACCAAATACATGCAATTGACAACAAATCATTTATGAAAAAGACTTCAATGTGTTCAAAATATAATGCATTGTGTAGAGATTTAACTACACTAAAATAAGAATGCAGTTTCTTTCAGAACCATTTAAAAGGAAAGCAAGATAATTTATTGAACTCACCATTAAAATACTAACCTTGCACTAACCTTTTTTTTTAATTTAATTAGGAGGGGTTAGAAACCCCTCTTTAAATGAGTCTCTATATATGTAAGTATCCATTTAGGATTCCCTGAACTAATAGTTAAGAGTACTGAGGATCTAGCACAAGCTCTGCCATTTCATAGCTGCATAACCTCCCACAAATCACATTTTCCTTTTGAGCTGTCTCTTTATCCATAAAATGGGGGCGAACAGTACTAACACTCTGAAAACTGACAGCAGAACTATTCCTTACACTTAAATAAAATACCATTTTGCTATCATTAAAATAACTATATACTTCTTTAGCCATTTTTGAAAAGTAAAATAAAATTTGAGGTAAGAAAGCTAAAAGTAATACAAGCACATAGGTTTCTATATGTAGAAACAGTGACTGATCCTGATAGTTTTGCACTGTAGATATCAGCATATTTAAATATCCTTCACCCTTAAAACCCAAGAAAAGTTTTAAAACAATATATTCATCATAGAGAAACAAAAATATTCAGGATTCAAAATTTTTTTCATACTTACCTCCCAGAAATAAAAATGGTAGCACTTTAAGAAATTTCCTTCAAATATTTTTATGCACAAACACATGTATTTTATATAGTTGAGGTCATACAGAACATACAACTTTGCATCCTAGTTTCTAACTGACTACTGTACCATCTCTGAAAACATTCTTCAGTTTAGCTCCATACTCTATGAATAGCCTACTGTTTACCCACAGATTATACACTAATTACTCAAACTATATTAACCAGTAAATAAAACTATAAATACCAGTAAATAAAACTAAATAGCAATATCATCATTGTATTATTTCCCTCATCCTAACATAGGCACAGCAATAAATATCAATTTTACATTAATAAAATACTAAGTGAACGCAACAATGAAAATCGACAACAAAAATTACATATAATCAGTGGAATAAGGATATAAAGCAGCCTGCAAGATTTGTAACTTTTTTTTTTAAGTCAGCAGAACCTCAAGACAGAGTTTAAGGGTGATTTGGAAGACATCCCATTCAGCTGAATGTATACAGATCCCTGGCAATACTGAGTAAACAAGAGTAGGTGGAATCCTCATTCTGTAAACATCCTGGGAGCTGGCAGGGTGATTAAGCACAGCACATGAATTTTAATGTTAAAAGCCATGTGACAGAGATTTGTAACAACAGAGTAAGATAGAAAATAGCAGTTTTACAAAATAAGCAGAAAGAAAGCACAGGAAGGTAAGGAAATAGGTTAAGCACACCCAAATATTATAGCAGGTTAAAATAATTGTCCTTTATAAGTTTAGTGATGTACAGACTTACCTTCCAGGAAGGAAGACTGACAGAAAATTTCTAATATGAGTACTCTGAGCTCTTGGATAGTCAAAACCAATCAAGATAATTTCCTAGAGACTGTTATTGAGCCTAATGGGGGAAACTGAAAGTAACCAGGGCAGAAAATCCTAACTCACACACACAAAAAGGCAATATTCAAAATAACCCTCTTAAACTTTTTACTTATATTTAATGAAACAGAAGGAAGACAGTAACTGCTTAAATATGATTGAGGCGTTAATGTACAGTTGAAAGGATCCAACAATTTACCTAGAAAAATAATTGGTACATCCAACTGTATATTCAATTGCCAGGAATCAGGGTTTTCTGTATACTAAAAATGGGGTCTAATTCCCCAGATCTTTTCAGCTTATATTGCAAATGTAGGCTATACTATGAACTAGGTGGTTTGCTAATGTGTATAATACCCATAGAACTCTGTACCAGAGCTGTAGCTCTCAGCTGGTTTCTACTAAGTCTCTCCTACTAAAGACAGGGACAAATTAGGAGCAAGCCCTCTATGGGGTGGGGTAGGGGTAAGTCAAGGACACTCTTCTACAGCTCTCTGGACTCAGGCATGTGAATACATGGATCCAGATGTGCCAAAAGACATGACAAAATAAACATGACTTAAAATGACCTTAGAAAGTAATGAAAGCTGTTTTTGTATCTGTGGTACCGGTACCTTAGCACAGGTTTTTTGTTTGAGTTTACTTTCTATCTAACTCTTGTTTGGTAATTTTACAAAAAGCCTTCAATTCTTACAACTGCTTTGCCCAGAAAAACTGGTGCCAACCCTTTCCAAAGACAACATGGAAATGCTTTGTGCTTTAGGAAGAACATTAAAAGAGTATGTCCACTAAGAAAAGCTATATTTTTAAAGTGAATATCAGATATTAAGGGATTAAGGTGATTTTCTTTTAAGCTAGAAAAAATGCAAAGGTAAATTGTACAAGAAAGAGAAAATATTGACTAGATTGCTAAGTTTTTTTTATTTTAATAATTTTATTTCTTGATATAAGAAAGAAAACATTGACTTTTTGCCTTCCTCCAGTAGCCTACATTAATAGAGAAAAGACAGTTAAGTGTAAAGAAATTAAGTTCTTAATTAAGTCAAATATTAGTTCTACATATTTAAAATTCCTTAAGCGATACAACAGCCGTACTGGGGTCACAATCCAATATTGTGAAAAAACCTCATGAGAATAAATAGTTTCATTTTTTTCCCTTGGTACGATCACTAAAGGGATGCCCCTGTAAAGTAACTCTAAATTATACTTGCCCCTGTAAAATTGATTCTAAATTATACTTAACAAAGAAGTTGAGATTTTTTTAAACTTTTGCAAACAAGATAAGAAATAAAATACAAGTGAAGGGAAAAGGCAAAGCATAAAAAGATACTATATATATATATATATATATATATATATATATGGTATCTATATATATAGTAACTATATATATAGTATAATAGTATATATATATATATATATATCAATAATTTAACCTCTTCCTTCAAAAATGTTGCTTAAAACAAACAGCACTCTTATCAATTTTATCTTTTTTGCCTCAGATATTTTATAAGGGAATACAGAAATGGCCAATACATTACTCATGAATGGGGAAAGGAGAATCAAGCTACAATTAAAAGCCTAAGTGCATTGATAAAGCTGTCATTTTTAACAGAGTGATGGTGGAGGTCCTAATTTTATAGTATATGGGACAGGAGTACTGTAAAAGTTAATTTATTTTTGCCTAAAGTTAAGATTGTAACTATATAATTTCATTCATATTAAAGACCATTAAATGATTAGCTTTTAAAAAGTTTTACCCCGTGACTTTTTCCTATAATATATAATGGAAATATGAACATCTCCACTTCTAAGGCTTGTACACTTAACATTGGTTTATTACTTTGGGGTCACTTCTTAAAATGGTATTATGTTTTCAAATAATATGAATCAGTTTATCGCTTCAGATGCTTCTTAGTGAACAGCTTTATTAAAGTGGTGTGTATTAAAAAAAAAGTATTACCTACTCCTGCAATGCCTAGTTAGTAAGATTTGAAAATTTTATCTCATTTCTTGTAGATAGGCTAAAATCTTTATACTTTTATCACATTAAGATTCTTTTGAAATAAAGATTCTTAATGAACCTTAATATCTTACAATGCCTCAAAAAACACTAAAATTTTCCAAACTTATCTTTTCGATAAAACTTAAATATTTTTGACCACTAGAAAAATCTTATTTTTTTCCATGAACACAATCAATCTCAAAAACTAGTCACTTTACTGTGTAAGCCACATGTAAAAGGCATTACAAACATGCAACATAAACAAGAAACTACACACTTCATTCAACTACATAGACCCTACCTGAGAAATAGAGCTATGTGAAATATCTTAGTGCCAGTTATTTAAAAATTATGTCAGAAAAACATTAAATATTTGGAACTCATTTTCCCTACTCTTCTGTCTAGTAAGTTGGAATAATACTAAATAACAAAATAAATATTTCAACTAAACACCAGAAATCTGGGGGAAGGGGGATCACATGGCAGTAAGGAGATGGGACCTTTTGAGACTGAACCACGCTTTTTCATCTGAGACATTCATTTAAAACTGAACTGAGTGTACAAACTATGTATATAGACAGTTTCTTTTGTCAATCCCTTAACTGCCATAAATAACAACTCAGGTACTTTAGCCTAAATCAACTTCCACAATTCTCTAATCCCCAAAAAGAAAAGTCACCTACTGCGATTTATATTGTGACTTCATTTCAAAATTAAATAAATAAATTATTGTACTAAATCAAAATTAAGAGATTCCCCTAAACATACCTTTTATATATTTACATTTTGAAAATGATTATTTTTGTATGTATACTTGTTTGCTCATGATAGGTCTGCAAGTGTGTTGTGAAAGTTTCGTAATTCTATTCGAGAGCTAGGACATCAAAATAAAGAAAAACAATTACAAGTGAAAGGGAAAAAACAGAAGCAGTAGGATTTTTTTTTTTAAGATTAATGTCTACATAATGTGACCAAACAAAATGACATATCTTGTTTTTAAGAATTACATAATAACAGTCTAATGTGCTACTCAGAATCACTATCTTATTCTCATAAAAATCTCAGGCCTGAGCCCAAAACATCATATGAACATCCATTTTGTCTCCCAAATGATCCCAGCTTTAATATTTTCTCCTCTCACAAGCTGATTTACATAGAGACTTAATGTAATTGACACTGACTAGTTTATAGTCTTACTAAGAGCTTTGCACAAATACTCAAGTACCATGATCTTGATTCTCCTCTGATTCAGCTTGTGTCCTGCTTGAATATATAACAGTTCAAAAAAGTTCACTTTTAAAACTCCAAAATAGGATCTAATTAAAAAAAAAATGACAATAAAATATCTTTAAATAGTAACATTCCTACATCTTGGCATGATAACACAATTAGAGATCATGTTACCTGTCAGTTGATAGTGGTTGGCCTACCCATCCCATCACCACCAGACTTGGAAAAGAAAATTTTTCCTCCTCCTTCAATTTTTCTGGGGGGTAAGGGAGACTTCAGATGAGCACTGCCAACCCAACAGTGAAGCAAGCAGAAGCTGGGAGGTAAGGAGGAAGGTGCAAAAGCAAAGTTAGATGGCAGTTTGGGGGTGGGAGTGGGCTTAAATTTTTTTTTCACTACCTTTAAATGGGTAAGTAAATGCATGGTAGCCAAGGGAAAAGCTCCATATGTCCATCGCTATTATCCCTGCCTATATTGGTAGGACAAAAGAAAATAAAGTCACAGTATAAAAACAAGAGCAAAAAGGAATCAGTATATGGAACAATAGGTTATAGACCCGGGGTAAGGGTGATATCACCCATGTATAATATGTCACCTCAAAAAGAAAAGAAAAGAAATCCTAAAAACAAAAGATTCATTTTTTCAGAATTTCAATAAGAGTGGGGTGGGCTCAATTATTCCATTAACATATTCAAAAATGAAATTATTCTCCTGAAAGTTCTCATCATAAGAAGAAAAAAAAAAGGGGTGGGGGGGGAAGCTGGGATGGCTCAGTGGGTTAAGTGTTCACTTTGGAGCCTCGGAGACTGAGGATCGAATCTCGGCTCCAGTTCATGCAGATCCATATGCTGAGCTGGGATGTGCCCCTAGTTCAGTTCTTGCCAGGGCCTATGTGGGAGCCTCCCGGCCCAGTTCCTGCCCTGCGCAGCCCTGTGCCCACCTGTGGAGTGAAACTATATGGAAGACGCATGCTGTCAACTATGGAAACTGCTCTGGGCCCTCCTCCCCCTTTTCTCTGTCTCTCTCTGTCTCTCTCTCTGTCTCTCTCTCTCTCTGTCAAAAAATAAATAAATAAATAAAATAAAATAAAAAGTAACTATGTGAGGTAATGGATGTTAACTACATTTATTGTGGTAATTATTTTACAATTTATACATGTGTCAAATCGTCATATTGTATACCTTAAACAAATACAATGTTACATGTCTCTATTCCCTTGTTGATGATACTAAGTTGCCAATATGAGCTAAACAAAGCAAAAGGTAGCATGAAATAACTCACTATATTTACTTGATTTCTGTTGCCTACTGTAATTATATTTCAACAAAACTGTGTGTAATGGGGGGGGGAGAACCTATTCTTAAAATATGCAAACTGTTTACTCTTCTTATGGTTGATATCCTCCTAATATATGTCGATAGATATAAAATTATAATTCTGTGTTAGTCACAGAAGAAAGAATTTTTCAGTTTACAAGGCAAATTTTACTGTCAGCTGCAAGTACCCTTTAATTATTCGCTTGGTAGAATTTTAAAAGTGTTCTCACCTTACTTTTCACACAGTTTGTATGACAGCTAGAACGTCTTTTTAAAACCCAATTTCACTGTTTCATGGCTCATCTGAGTGAGCAGCTATGCTAGAAACATACCATGCCATTTCCTCCATTTTTACCATTGCACATGAAATGCCCTAATCCTGAAAACGTCCCACTGAGCCGACCACACACAACCCATCACCATCCTGCCCCTTCCTCCACCCTGGAATTTTCCAGGGCCTGTCCAGCTATCCACTTCCCTAACTAGCCAAGGTTCATGGCTCTGGCTCCATGTTTCCATGGGACGTAACATATAAAATCAAATTTTAAATAATTCAAAAAATCGTTTCCTCACCCTACTTCTCTGACCCTTTATGTAACTACTCTGCTTAAAACACTTTAGTGGTTCCCACAGCCTAGAGCAGTGGTCTTCAAATTACCAGTTTTAAAATCAATTTATTGAATACCAACTGTCATTCTTTCTTAAAAACAGAATAGAAAATACCAAAATACATCACACAAGGTGTATTATTTTGTGACATTTTATCATGTATATCATGTATCATTTTATATGTGTGCCCTAGGAGGTGAGGTAAAAATGTACGAGGGCTATCCGGAAAGTATCCAGCCATGTAACTGGTCCCGTTATATCGACAATAGCTGTATTTTTTCTAGACAGCTCTTGTATATTCTACTATAATGAACCACTACCCACCCCCCACCCCACCCCCAAAAAAGCTTGAAATACACCAGACTTTGCTCTACAAGGCCCTCTAATCTGACTCCTGCATAAGACTCTACTCTGGGCCGATCACTTGCTATACCCCAAGATCATTTGCTATACCCCAAAGAGCCAAGCATGTCTAAACTTCTTTGTAGTTCCTTGTCTTAGTGCAGTCAATCACACTGTTCCCTCTGCCTTAAATGACCTCTCATTTGTCTACAAGTCCCACCTGCACTCATCTTTCATTATTTAATACTTATTATCTCCTTTACCAAAGCTTTTCTATCCTTTCCTCAGCAGCTGATGCCACACACACACTTTGTACCTGTGAGGAACTATAACCTACATTACAGACCCTTAGATATTTCATTATAATTTTAGACCTGTCTTCCCAACCTCTAAGCCACAAAGTCCCTGAAGAAAGGAGCACATTTTTACTAATCTCTATATCACCAGCAGCACTGAGCTGCTGTACATGCCACATGAGAGGGGTTCAAAACTAGTAAAATGAACAAATAAAGAATTAAGGACTTGCATCTAACTTCTCTGATGTTAGAAACAACTGTCTTAGCAACAACCCCATTCATATCGCACTGTTGGATCAAGATTTCCTAATTTTTGCTACAGGAGCTCCCAGAAAGCACCACGCAGCAGCCTAAGGGAGAGAAGAAGAAGGTGTCAGCTTCCTCTCTCAGCAAAGAAGGGACATGGTTCAAGTTGCATGCAGCAGCAACCACCTCCATGCTTCAGGAAGTTATCTGGGGAGTGGCAGAGAAGAGGGTTTCCAGAAGTTCCCACAGGCAGGTGAGATAAACCAGAAACTGTGTTATCAGACCTCCTTAGCAGGGAGTCACATTTTGTACATAACTCTTAATGGGAAGGGGGGATTCTCTACTCCCTTGTTGATGACACTAAGTTGCCAATATGAGCTAAAGAAAACAAAAGGTAGCATGAAATAACTCACTGAAGTTACTCGATTTCTGTTCCCTACTCTAATAGTTCTAAAATAGCTACTGACTCACTGCTCTCATTATGAGATACTACTTGGAGGGCTGGGGATCATACTAACAGGGGCTCCTTACTTGGGGTTTTTCAAATATTTTTCAAATATTTTTTCTCATATACATGAATACTCTTATTCTTGGGGGTCTGATCCACCTATTTCACAAACCAATACTTTGACTGCCTTCACTGTAATTAAAAACAGTGCCGGCACCATCCAAAGATACTTTGACAGACTCGGCCAACTGTCAGTTTCAGCTGTTCTTTTCCATTTCCACCATACTTCATAAACTACTATTGCAGGAGCAACAGATTTGTTTTTGCCTAATCACCCATTTTCTTGAAAAATAATTTCTTTTTGCTTAAACTTTGCCGCTAGACTTGCAATATATACATAATTAAGGCAAAGATAAATTCAACAATCAAAAATATATTCATAAAATGTGAAACTGTTTACCCACAATATTAAATTGTCGATACCTGTCAGAGAGTAAGGTAATTTAGGATGGGCTAGGTAAAACTTTAAAGGTCATTTAAACCTGTTTCCTTTGGTTTTAAATAGGTGCAAGAGGCTATGTTTTTCTGCACTTATCAGGTATAAACACCTACCAAGTGTAGAAACTTCCACAAATGCCTTCTCAGTATGCTCTTTCTTCTCTTTCACTTGCACCTATCCATCCTCTCTTGATAACTCAGCTGAAAACAAGTAACTGTCAGTGAGAAAGAGTCATAACCCCAAATATAAACTTGCAGAAAAACAATGCCATAGATATTCCTTTTCCTCTCCAGTCCACCTTTAAGACTTTATTAAGAAAAGGACAAATAAAATGGTTTGTATACAAATTTGACTATATTGAAGTACCTAAAATGTGTTTGTGTGGGGGCTTATTTTCATATATTAAATACCAGTCACCTTAGTACTATTAAGTTCATCCCAAGCTTCCCTTGGTATAATGAAAAAATTTATGCAGCTGAAAGGTTGTGGAAAACCAATTTTCTTCCACGGTACTACCACTCCAGAGCCTAGAGAATGCAGCATTCAACACAAAAAACTGCCAATTGATTTTTTTTCTTGGACATATTTTAAACAGAAGAGCAGCAGATAGAATCTCAGGAGAAGCCATATTTCAAAGGTTTTTGAATAGTACTTTTCAGTATTTTCTCTTATTAAAATTGGTACAATTCATCCAAGACATTTTCCAAATGCCGTTATTTTCCAGCTTTCATGCTTAAAAACTGCTTAGAGAAAACAATCTCTCCATCTGAAAGATTTACTTCAAGAAACTAATTAGTAATCATTAAAATAGGAGAAAAAGAAAAAAATTCAATTTTATAGACTGAAAAAAACATTTTTGTAACTTTTCTAAGTCCTTTATTTTACAGATAAGAAAACAGAGTCCACAGAGGTTAATTTGCCTCAGATCACAAAGCTATTACTACAAGCAGCACCAGAAATAGAATAAGGTATTTAATTGCTCTTAAAAGTACCCTAAATCACACAAGTTATATGTTCTCATCAATTGTCATTTAATTTTTAAATTATTGTTCTTTTTCATTAATTCTGGATGAAGGGCTCCTACAACATATGTTCTACATTTTCAAACTTGTTCAGTTTAATATACTTCAAATTCTAACTCCAACAACAACAACAAAAAAGGCACTAGTATACCAGAACTTTCCTCTGAAAGTTTGAAGAAAATAAATTCAGGTGTGCCCACCTCTAAACTATCGATGAATTTAAAAGCACAGACTTTTAATCACCATCCCTTAACTATACTTTAGATGTCTTTGTTCAACCACAAAAGGAGGGAGGGTGGGAAAGAAAATTCTGGAAGTTCCTTTTTGACAAAAAGCATCCACAATCTGTCAATGAAATGAACTAGATCATCACTCCATTAATATATTATGGGTTTCTGGCTTAAATTAGGAAGTCACTAACATTTTATCAAGTTACTGTGTGAAGCTTTAATAAAAGGTTGGAAAATGCACTCTTGGATGACTTTGGATCCGACAGAAGGTCAAGATCTGACATTGTTAACACGAAATGAAGACCTGGGCTTAAAAGCAAAACAAACAAACAAACAAACAAAAACAGACATGAACAAGTCCCCTTCAGTAAGAAACTCTTTCCTATTCAAGCTCTGATCTTCTCTACCAAGTGCACCCGCCCTGTGGAGACCACATCGGTAAGGCTTCCAGATTTTCATTTTTCAATGGCCCAAGAAATCAATTCTGCACTTTTTAATTTTGGCTACTCAAGGGCAAAGCAGAGGGCACAGAGAGGGCAACAGTTTACATTGGATCATTTTCAAGGACTGTAGTCTAACCACTCATTACTTCACAATTCTTTCTTTGTGCAACTGATTATTCTCAAAGTACTAAGAGTGCAGTACGGTACTTCTCTTTGAAAGATACAGGTAACAAAACCTAAGACATAATCTTGATTACAGACTGATGCGGCAGTTTGACCAGTGAAGTGCAAGAGAGTTGTCTTCTTAGACATACTACTTCTAAAGTATTAACTATGTTTGATTCCTAACTATGAACTTCGGTGTCACTCTACCAAAAACAAACAAACAAAAACCTGGTTAAAAGGCTAGCACACTTTCAAAGGACGGCCAGCTTAAGCAAGGTGGCAAATTTGTTTGAAAACAAAACACAGACAACCACTACCACCACGCAATAACACACACACATCAACAGATTCGAAGCTGTATGAAGCACAAAAATCCTTACCCCATTTTGCCCAATGAAAACTTGCTCTGAAGTTTCTGCTCTTACGCTACGGAATAACTTCCAAAGGAATTTCTCCGTCTGCTATTTCGCAGTCGCTTTTCCACCCCCCGAGGTCCTTGTCTGGAGGTATTTCAGTAATGATGATAATTCAATTAGTTCCCTTAGGTAAAATGATTTCTCTCTGGTAAATACCCAAACGTTCAAACAAAGGTGGCATTTGCTTATTAGAGTTAAAATGCTGCGAGGAAGAGACAGCCGTCAACTCTGTTCCACAAAATGAGTCTATGTGTCGGAAAACGCAGAATCCAGTTTCACCGAGTCCTATAAAAAAATGAGTTCGGTGGTCATTTCGCTCGAGTCCTCCTCCACACTCACGGAGAGCCAGGTAACTTGGTCTTTTCAGTGCTGCTAAGGCTGCGGGTTCAAATTTCGCTACCACGCCAGGTCCCTGGGGGTGGAGCGTGCAACCCAATGCGACGTGCACTTTAGAAATCCCTACGAGAAAATAGAAATCCTAAAAGCCGTAATGCCATCGCTTCCCTGCGCTCACATGAGAAAAGGCTAGATAGAAAAATCTCCTGGAAGGGCGAACCCGGCAGCTCGCGACGTGCACAGCACTCCACATTGGAATCTGTCTTAAATGTCTCCCCTCCTAAGGCTCGGAGCAGAGAGGAGGTGGGGAGGAGGCAGAGCAGGCTGGGCAGGATCGATTCATTCTCCCGAGGATAAACGGAGCCATTTCCAGGCTGGCAGCAGGCTGGGGGCGCAGCGCTGGCCGGAAAGCAGAGGGAGGGGGCCCGAGCCCACCTCCCTCAGCCCCTTCCCGCGCCCCCGCCCTGGAGCACAATGGAGCCCGGCGCGCACCCGGCCCTTTATTCGCGGCTGCCCCCTCTTCCCTCTTCTCTTTGGAGCACGGCAGGTCTGAGGCTCCCGTAAGTGGAGAATGAATGAATCAGAGGACCAAGCTCCACAGCCGCCCCTGATCCGGGGCGGGCCGAGCAGCGGAGGACGGGGGCTGAAGGATCGACGGGCGGGCGGCTAGTTCCGCGTCTGGGGCATGGGAGCGGGGCTCCAAGCCGCTGTAGAGCGGCGGCTCCAGCGCCCCCACCCCTGCTCCGCGCCTCTTACGCTCCGCGCCGCAGCCACGCGCCGCCTCGCAGTCCCAGGGCCCTGCCGCCGCCTCCTGCTCACGCTGCCATCCCCGCCCGCCTGCGCCGGGCTACGGCTGCCGCTCAGCAGAGCAGCGCCGATCGGGCGGCCCTGAGACCCGCGGCTGTCTCTGCCTCCAGCGGCCGATCGCAGAGCGCCCCTTCCCAGGTCAGCGGCTGTTGGCGTGAGCCGAGCGCGGCGGAGGAGCTGGCTGCGGGCGGGGTGAGGGGCGGAGCGGGGAGAACGCGGGGCGAGAGCAGTCCCTCCCCTAGCTCGAGGGAGAGGGCGGGAGGCAGCTGCTCCGCCGGGGGCCGGGGGCTGGGGGCCGGCTCGCTGCAGTCCCAAGGGCCCGATGGGGCCCTGCGTGCAGCAGGGGGAGGCGGCAGCCGCAGCCGTGAGGACGGCGAGGAGGCTGGTGGGCAGGAGCCGAGCCGCCCCGCGTGGGAAAGCTAGTCGGGCCGGCAGGTCCGTCAGTCAGTCCGTCCGTCCGTCCTTCCTTCCTTCACTCCTTCCCCGCCCCTCCACCCCTAGTGGTTGGCGGCGGGCGCACTGTGCGCCGTGCTCCGGTGGCACCTGGCCCCGCTCCCGGCCGCCACAGCTTCCTCCGCACCCCACACCAGGTGCTGGCGCTGTGTCTCCATCCTCCCCGCAGGAGGACCTTTAAATAGCAACGTCAGCGCGCTCCTCTCCGCACACACGTCACCCGCTGCTCACGTCACCGGGGTGCGGGGGATGATGTCACGCGGCCGGAAGTACTGCTAAATTAGGGAAGGAGCAGGGGGAGGAGGACTCTGCGAGCTCCTCTGTGCCCACCTGCTCTCTCCTCTCCTTAAAGGCCAAAGCACGGGAGACAGCCCTAGAGGAACTTGGAGAAGGAAGTGGTGGACATTTCCATGCAACGAATGTGCCCAGCACTAGTGAATCATTCATAGCAACAGTCCCCAAGTATCAGGTGGGTGATAGCCTATCTCCCACTCCCACCTCTGTTACATCCCCTGGCTTCCAAGTCCCAACTAGCTCAGAAATGTGGGAGGAAACCAGTGGTAGATATATTTCCAACAACACTTGGGGGAAATCACTGTAATTCTCTGAGGTTATTAAATGCCATTCTGAACATAGGAGGCTTTACAGTTCATCCTCCCCACACTACCACCACCACCCGCTTAGTGGTTACTGAAATCACGAAAGAACAAAGCGTGGAGCCATGAACAAATGTGATAATGGTCAAAGGCTGGTAATTAAAACGGGAAGGGGGAGAAGTCCATTAAATGACCTAAATGTTTTCATTTGCAAAACAGCAAACTTTTGGCTTAGGATGAGTCAGCTTTAACTTAGAACGTTCACTTATAATTATCGTTATCGATGCCAGTATACCCTTTCAATTCTGGTTTATCGAGAATGTAAGTTCCAGTCTATGGAAATTAAAAATAAGAAAGACCACCAAGTTCTTTTTAATATTAACACAAGCACATTTGGATTACTTTTGTCTTCCTTAGAAGATGTAGAATATTCCAGGGCTGTCCGGGAAAAAAATCCAGCCAATATCAATATGACAAGAGCAGTTACATGGCTGAATACTTTTCAGACAGCCCCGTATAATTACTATACCTTTTAAATAGTATGTTGTTTTTCATTTCCTATATGGCAAGGGCGAATAGCTATTTATAGGTTTACTACTTGTATGTGTGTATAATAAATCATATTAAGAATGCTTTTCAAGTTCAAAATTACAAAATTGTATAATGTCATTACTTTGACAGTTGGTTATTAGGTAGACTTAAATAATGAACTTATTTGATTTAATTTGATAGTCATGACCCAGAAATAGAATTACTCCATGCCAAAGGCCATTGCTATTTCAAAGTTAGTCTATAAATTTCATGACCACATTTTCCAAACCAAAATCCAGTCCCATCACTTGACAATAGACAAAATATTTTAAATCTGAAGTGACCTGAAAAATCCAGGACATAGGATCACCAATCTATAAGCTGTTAGGAGAGCTATAAATGGATATGAATGCAGTTTAAATAAAAGAAGATAAAACTCTACAGAATTTATACCATGTATGGCTTTAAAGAAAATGTTTTTAATGTTAAACTATTAACATGATTCCTAATTAAGGGATATTGGTTTCACAGCTTTCTGCATTTACATTTTCTTGATCAAGTTAGGAGCCTTCAAGATTAGAGAATATCAGCCAAAATAGTTTAGCCCAATCTGTAACTAAATCAGGCTTTTTGGTTATCTTCACATTATAAAATCATGATCTTGCTTATAATTTGAAATATTGAAAGTGATATTTTTAGGGTTATAACAAAGGTTAACTCCTGCTTGACAATTTGTTTAATAGAAATCTGTACTAATTTATATTTCAGATAAATGGAGCTTCTTATGCATAAAATATTAAAACAATAAAACCATCATTCTTTAAATAATGTCATTCCTTAGCCCTTGCAAATTAAAATATAAATTAAGTTATCACTGTACTAAAATTTCTCTACAAATTATTTTCTCTCTGAATTACGTTTTCTCTTTTTCCTGCTTTTTCTGTCCATAGTAAATAAAACTTTAACTTTATCATGATCACTTTACCCTTTATCATGAGATCTCCTGGTTTACAATCTTATGCCCCCTCATCTTTACCCAACTGTCAAAACAGCTTCTTAATGGCCTCCTGCTTTCAGGATGCTGATCCTTCATTACAGTTTCTACTTTTCAAAGCTACATGATCTCTTCTCAGCTGCTCTCTTGTCACCTGAACAGTGAGAGTAAACTTTTTCCTACTATTCTAATGGTGTATTGTGATATGATTGATTACTCGAAGCTTATATGATTATTTAAAATCAGCTGCTTTTGTTCTAAAAAATTCTGCCAATACTTGGTCAATTTTGCTTTCCAGCTTTTGTGGGTTTAGTCTATCCGAGAATACATATGTCCGTATACCTAAAGGAATAAGTAAGACATTTTATGTTTCATGGAATATCTGCTCAGAAAAAAATAGTAAAGTAAATGCCTTTTTTCTCCATCCTTGAAACAAATCTCATATAATTTTGAGAGGAGTCAGAGAACCATTCTATGGCTTTCCATCAAAAAGTAAATATCTTTTCTCTTAACAATGAGCTGATGTAACCCAATGCTAGCCCTGAATTTTTAATCCTAATTGCTTTGTATGTATTTTAAACTAGTGAACTTCCTAGAAATAATATATTTTCTTTTACTGAAAAAGGCAGAAAGTACTTGAGTAGAGTTTCAGATTTTTAACAGTTCCTGTTTTCCACTACACTCTGCAAATTCATGGAGAGGTTTATGAATACCCTCTGATTTTAGAATCTGTGGGCTGAAGGCATCTGTTTTAGTTACAGTTTACTTCCATGCCCTTAATAGGAGATGGTGATATTCAATGGGTGTTCATAGACTGATCAGGAGATAAGTCTTTTTCAATGAAAAGACATCTAGGAGCTAGAAAAACTTTGCAGGGAAGAGGGTTAAAGCCAGTTTTATTTTTAATTACTTAACATTAGATAACAGAAATTCCCTTTCAAGTTCCCTCTTTTTAATGACAAAAATTCCACTATTGCTCCAAATAAAGGCATAGGTACAACTAAAATATATCTCTACATACAATAGGAATCTTAAGATTCCTAGTTATGAAGTTTTAGTCTTGCCTAGCAAAGACTAAAGGTAATGATTCAAAAAGAAAGGAAAGAGAAAGAAAAGAAAGAGAGAGAGAGAGAGAAAGGAAAGAAAGGAAGGAAGAAAGGAAGGAAGGAAGGAAGGAAGGAAGGAAGGAAGGAAGGAAGGAAGGAAGGAAGGAAGGAAGAAAGAAAAATCAGGGAAAGCCGGGATGTCTCAAGTGGGTTGAATGCTCACTTTGCAGCCCCAGGGTCTGAGGATCAAACCCTGACTGCAGCCCGTGAGGACCCATATGCAGAATGGGGGTGTGCCCCCAGTTCAGTTCTTTCGGGGCCCATGTGGGAGGATCCTGGCCCTGTTCCTGCCCTGCACAGCCCCAAGCCCACCTGTGGAGTGAAACTATATTGAAAACTAATGATGTACAACTATGGAGACTGCCCTGGACCCAGCACCTTCTCTCTGTCTCTCTGTCTGTCTCTTTCTCTCTGTCAAAAAAACAAAAAAGACAAAAAAACAAAAAACAATGAAAGAGGGGTAGGGAAACAATTTATGCAGCTGATTCTCCAAAATCATCTCACCTCTTCTACAATGTAGCAGATATTGGGTGCCAGTAAAATGTGTTTGGCCTATTCAAAATCTTTTTTTTTTATTATTATCACTAATGTTCTGAACAGAAACAGGGTAGTTAACAGTCTCAAGGGTAGGATGTATTTGGCATCGCCAAGGCAATGGCTTAAGGACAATTTTTACTCTTCCTCGTCTCTGTACTGTTTTACCAGAGGGTTTGGAGTGGTGGAGAGAATTATCCTCGGGAAAGATATAATATATTGTGCATAGAAAATAATCTCATAGAACAACCTCTTGCTCTGATTTTTGCTGTAAATTCATTATTCGCTTCCTAAATATGGTTCTTAAAGAGATACAAATACAATCTCAGACTTATGAAAGAACATACCAGGAAGTTTTCAATTGGTGCTGTGAGAAAATCATTGTCAAGTAATTTATATCTGTAAGTTGGTTTTTTTTTGTTGTTGTTACCGGTAAATTTATTGGGGTGACATTAATTGACATCAATTACATTGTTTCCAGGTGTACAATCCTATATTACATGGTCTATACATCACATTATGTGCTCACCACCCAAAATCAGCTCACTTTCCATCACCTGTAAGTTTTAAAAATATGTAGAAGAGATGAGGATATGAAGCCTTTGAAATAATTATCTGGCTTAACTACAGGTTGCTTTTGGTTGGTTGGTTGGTTGGTTGGTTGGTTGGTCAGTTGGTTGGTCGGTCGATTGGTTGGTTGGTTGGTTGGTTGGTTGGTTGGTTGGTTGGTTGTTCTAAACAGCAGTTACAGAAAACAGAATGGAAAAATATGCAGAGCTGCAGAGAGCTACAGTAAAGAATCTGGAGTAAAGCTTGTGCTATACCTGTGCAGTTATTTAGAATGGAATGCTATGAAAGCTGATTGCCATGGTAACCAATCATCTTTTTTCTGCATAGAGGAATAGGACAACCATGAGGAAAATATTTTAAACAAACTACCTTATTTTGTGATTCTTTTAGTGTCAGCTAGGAGAAAAACAACACCAAGGCATTAAGGACAGCCACGTGTATGAAAGGAAGTTGCCTTCTTTTCAAGAGAAAAGGCTGAAGCAAAAAAAAAAAAAAAATTGGGCTATTTCGGAGAGAGAGAGAGAGAGAGAGAGAGAGAGCAGTTTAAGATGGCAATTCCAAACTCTGTGAAGCAAAGCACAGTTGGTAAAGACTCTGACTTGGGTGACAGGGGCAGATGCAATACCTAAAAACTGTGTTAAAGGTTCTTCCAAACGTAAGACCTCAGAATAAAGATTATTAACATTTGGGAGTTTCATCCAAGATATCTTGTGAGCTTCATGAGGAATCTTATTTCTTTGAATCTGGTTCTAAATAATAATTTCCCTAAAAATTAAAATAGTAATGGTAAATATATCTTTAGTCAATATCTATTCCATTATGTTAATAATGAATTGTACATATTTTATCATATACCCGATAAATATGTATGTGGATATAGGTATATGAAGGCTGTCTGGAAAGTGTCCAGCCACATAACCATTCTTGTTATATTGACAATGGCTGGGTTTTTTATGGACAGCCCTTGGAGATTATAGATATAGATGATACAGGTATAGATATAGATACAGATAAATCTGTATTATATGCCTGTACTGATTGGATCATCTGTTAAAATGTCTTATGCTTAGAATAAAATCCAAACTCCATGCCTTAGCCTAAGATGCACTACATGAGTGCCCCTGCCAACCTTTCTTACCTTCATGACCATCGCCATCCCCTCATTACTAGTGTATGAAACCCCACCTAATGGTGACTTCAGCATTAAAATTGTTTATTTAATCAACAAGAGGACTGAAGGTGATCCTACAGTTAGTTTAGAAAACCCAAGGTACCAATGGGGTCCAGGCTCTTTCCAGCCTTCACTTAGCAACCTGGCTTGTTGTCTCAGTTGTTAAAAGACATTGCATTTCCAGGCATCACATTCTCACAAACAGCATCCA
Organism: Craseonycteris thonglongyai; assembly: GCA_004027555.1. Classification (NCBI taxonomy): domain Eukaryota; kingdom Metazoa; phylum Chordata; class Mammalia; order Chiroptera; family Craseonycteridae; genus Craseonycteris; species Craseonycteris thonglongyai. Next base: position 6,391 of record PVKE010016348.1, on the reverse strand, counting down.
AAGCAGAATGGGAGGGAAAGAGATTGAGGAATTTTCTCCTTTATGCCTGTTTCTTAACAGGGAGAAAACATCTCAAGAGGCCCCAAAAAACTCCTCTCATATCTCATTGGCCAGCATTGTGTTACATGCTCATCTCTAAATCAATAATTCACAGTTTGAAACAGGAGTTTCATGATTCACTTAGACAAATGGTGGTTCATCCCTTGAGTCTGCATATGTGTTTGAACAAAATTGGAGCTCTCTCAGCAAGAAAGAAGAGACGATGGCTATAGTATAAACAAACCAGGTATTTGCTACATGGCCCATAGCCCACCTGGTATTCCCTGTTGCTCTTCAATGACAAGATTGTTCCAAATGCAAGGCCTTGGCCACCTGGAACACACATGCCCATGATCATGACACTCCTCCTTAGTATTCAATTCTATGCTCAAATTGCATCCCTTGAGAGAAAACTCCTGAACATTCTTTATAAAATTTCTGGATAGTCATAACTGTTTATGCTCCACTTAATTTGCTTTATTTTCTTCAGAGTATATTCAACACTATCTAGAACAATATTATATATTTATCAACTTACTTATAGTATATAAGCCCCATGAAGAGGAACTTTGTCTATTTTGTTCACTTTCCCATCTATAATAATAGCAAAACAATGTATACATTAGTGGGTTCTCAATAAATGTTTATTGAGTGTATGAATTGTTGGACTTTCAGTTATCCTTAAGTAGAAATTACTTGATTGGTCAGGGTTATTAACCAGTTAGCTAAAGTGAACCACAGAATCTGCTCTAACTAGAACAAGGGGACTTAGAGTGGTAAACATATCTCATAAAATCACAGGGAGGTCTGGGGAATCTCTCTCTAGGTTGAGTTCCCAGGAACAAGAACTGGCAGGAAACAGACAGAACATTCACATTAGGTACTTTAAGGGGGGCTTAATAATGGTGCTACTCTTTATAAAGGTGGGGCAGAGTATAGAATAACTAGAAATGAGAGGGCAATATCTGGCTGAGCAGGGCCGACTACCCTTCTATGACTGAAAGGACACGTGCAGGGGTGGGGGTGAGGGAGCGGTGACTGAAACTTAGAGACAGAAGATTGTGTAGAGAAGAGCTGGGTACCGGTACTTTGCTTAAAGGTCACAGCCAGCCCACAGAGACTCCACAAGGACGGAGCCCGGGAAATAAATACCTCAACTTCACGCTCCTCCCCTCCCACTCCCACCCCCACCCCCACCACATGTTGGTACTCCTTCTAAACCAGACATACTGGAAGCAGCCCAGTGATTTAATCCATACAGATTCTCTTCCAGGGGCAAAGAGCAGGGGAAACAAAGGTTCAGGTTGAGTCTAGAGGGGCAAACAAAGGCTATCCAGCCCAAATCACATTCCACTTATCTGCTATTAGTTTAGCAATTGTAGGCATAACATATTTTATTGTGCTTCACAGATGTTGCATTTTTTACAAAGTAAAGGCAAGACCCTCCATCAGCAAAAAGATTACGACTCTCTTTTTTGCAATTCTCACTTTATTGTGGTGGTCTGGAACCGAACTCACAATATCTCTTAGGTATGCCTGAATTTTAAAGTTTGTAATATAGAAAAACAAGTGAGTAGATGACTTGTTGAAGACATACATAAATTTTGACACAGTTCTACTTTTAAACATTTGTCCTACAGATATGTTTTTGCAAATGTTCAAAGAAACACAGAGATTTTTTGTATTACTATAAAATTTAAAAAAGGAGAGGAAAAATCTCTGTATTCTTCAACAGAGGACTGGTAAATAAATGATAGTATAACCATATAATGTAAATAAATGATAGTATAACCATATAATGAAATACTACGCAGCTATTAAAAAGAATGAGGTAGATTTATAGTGATGATATGGAAAGATGCCTAATATAGGAAACAGTTCTAGATGAATACAGTAAACAAATTGTAGTTACCTTTAAGGAGTGGGATTATAAATTTGAGAGTCAGGGGGATTTTAACTTTTCCCTTATACCATTTGTATTAAAAAAAATATTTTTTTTACCATAAATCTATGTTATTTTCATAATATAAAACCAAACCAAATTATTTAAAAATAATACTTGAAACATACCGTACAAATGTATTTAAAATTCACTAAATAACTATATTAAAATTGAAGAAAAGGATAAGACATTAAAATATACTTTATTTTTCTATCTCCCTCATATTCTATTTTAAAGACTATAAATTTAAAAAAATTTACAAAATGAGAAGAAATTGAAATAAATATTTTCTTGACAATAATAATTTCAATGTACTATCCACTGAGGCAACCATATCTGGACATTCTATTTTAAAGAAAAGTTGATGTGAGAGCAAAATAGCCAAGATAGTGAGAGCAAAGACAAGGCCATGTGAGCGATGGGTGAAGGAAGATGTTTAATTTGCTGAAGACAAAGCTAAAAAGCAACATGTTGGCTGAATTCATAGCACATCTATCAAAAAGAAAGAAAGAAAAAAGTAATAGCTATGTGAATATTTGTTCTATAGGATAATAAAGGATAAATGTTAAAAAAATTATTAAATGACAGGTTTAGCTCAATATGAGACAGAATGCAAAAACGATCATATCTATATAAATAAAATTGGTTGCCCTCACAATCATTGGACTTAGGTCTTCCTTACTATGTCTACTGAAGCAGAAACTAGCTCTAAGATCAGTTGCTGAAATGATGTAGAAAAGATGTATGTATCAGGTAAGAGGTTGGGCTAAGAGTAAAGACCCCTAAATACATTTTCTTTTTTAAATTTATTGTTTGAAAGAAGGTGAGAGAGAGAGAAGGGGGAGGGCCCAGAGCATTCTCCATAGTTGTACATCATTAGTTGTGACATGGTTTCATTCCATATAGATGGATGTGGGGCCACATGGGGCAGAAACCAAAATGGGGCCTCCCACATGGGGCTTGCAGAACCTTTCCTGCTGAGCCGTCCTGGTGGTTGCCAACTGTGCTGCAGTTCAGCATGTAGATTTGCATGGGCCAGGGTTGGGAAGTGAACCCTGCACCTCATGATGACAAAGCAAGCTCTCAACTGCTGAACTATCCCAGCATCCCTCTATAGACATTTTTTATTCAGAGATTTTGACTACTCAAGTCTGAGCTTACATCAAGGCAGGACTTGACTATAAACTTTTCTACATTATCTTCTCCAGGGAGCATCTCCTCGCCTCTGATATTAGTCATTGCCACTGCACAACTTACTTTCTCCTCTTTCCCCTCTGCTCCAATCTTACGTCTAGCTTACTGAATAGCTCTGTTTGAGTGTTTTTATAAATCAAAATGGCTAAAGCAAATTAAAAACCTTAATCCCCCATAATTGTCCTCTGAGGATTCCCATATACTTATAAATAAGTAGGGCTAACAGATTTAGCTGGTAAAACAGTAACCAGCTTTAAAAAAAAAAAAATTAGACAGCTTATTGCTTACTTAGATAGCAAAAACTATCTACAAAGAACAACAAAGGTGCTAGGTCTTCCTGTCCCTTGTCCCACAGGACAACAAACAAAAGAGGCTCGATGACAATGCAAAATGAGTAGTGGGATACCCTATTGCTGAGGAGTTGATCCATGCTGCAGCTAGTGGTTTTATATCCTGTTTTTATTTATTTTTTTATAGCTAGTTGTATGCTAAGGGGTGGAGGGTATTGTAAAGAATTTGTTTGGTTTGTTCCTGGTTCCTGGGAGTTAACTTTGAAATCCTTGAGATTTCCCAACAGATAGAAGTGTCTTTGTTATTCATGGTGGGCACCTGACTCATACCTGAGTTTATGCTAATAAGACAACACAGGATGGGGGCAGGCCAGATAAATTAATCATATGATTAGAGAGTTGCGGCTTTGAGCCAGGTGATATCAGCCCAACTTCTGGATAGGAGAAAGGGACTAGAGATTGAGTTCAATCATTTGGTCAATGATTCAATCAACTATGCTGTCATAGAGAAACCCCAGTAAACACTCTGAACATAGATTCTGTTTCACTGGTTGGTAAATTGATGTGTAGGAGGGTTCTATGTGCTGAGGTCATGGAAGTTTAACGTGGGAAGGACATGGGACTCTCTCAAAACTTCCTATGTGTCTCTTTTGTTCACCAAAGGACCATACTGAGTTCTGGTTTAGTGAGAGACTATTAGAAACGGCTGAGAAACGGCCGGGCTGACACCAAAAGAGGAAAAGATGGCATCAGCCCCTTGGCAAGGGCGGGGAGAGCTTTTTATGTGTGGGTATCAGAACCAGAAGAGTGGAGGAGAGGTATCAGAAAGTATTAGCATCTAGGTTAGGTGTATTTAGTGGATAATCTGACGCCAAGTCCCAACCACCTCTGGGTCGAGCGGAAAGTCCTTGCAGGCTTTTCTCTTCAGGGAGGTGCCTGGGGTTGCTGCTTTGTCCTCCTGTTTTTTTTCCTCCTCCCGTCATCTCACCCTTTAGCCCTAACAGTAGCTAGTTGGTCAGAAATGTGGGTACTCTGGGAAACGCTGAGCTAGTGGCTAGTGTCTGAAATTAAGGCAGCCTGGTGGAAGACTGTGCCCTTAACCTGTGAAATTGGACCTAACTCTGGGCAGCTAGCTTCATAATTTCACTACAAAGGGGGACGCAGAAAACCTCATTCCTCCTTAGAACCTAGGAGATGATGAGAAACTGTCTCATGATACCCTCCTGAAGATATGGAGACAGTGAGAAATGACTTGACGTAGTTCCTTGCAAGCTTCCCATGGTTTTCTGTTCCAAGAGAATCACAGGACATTCTGCTAAAACGTAGGCAGCTGCAGTTAAACTTTGCATCAAAAAGGGTCTGGAAATATGTTTGCCAAAATGATGGTAGTTGTCCCCAAGTCATGGAATCAGAGGACTTTTGGTTTTCTTCTTGATGACTTTTTTCTTTACACTTTATAGAGGCCATTTAGGGAGTGGATGAGTAGCTCTGGGGACATCCTGCCTGGGTTTGAATCTGAACTCTGTCATTTAGTAGCTAAATGTCCTTGATGGTGATCCATTAACCTGTCCACTTAGTCCATGGGTCAGGTCAGCTCCAGATCCTCCGAAATGTGCCTTCCCTCCCCCTTTGCCTCCATTTTTTTTTACAAGAATTTTATGTAGAACTATCAGTTCCTTTCATGAAATGAAGATATAATATGTTCATGATAAGGCCTACCTTCATCATCTTTGTTTTCTCATTAAAACAAATAACTCATTGAACAAATAAAAACCATGCTAGTTTGGCATGACTGCCTACTTGGTATGCCAAGACTTCAGGCAAATTACTTAGCTTCTTTGTGCCTAAATTTTTTCATTTGTAAAATGAAAATAATAAATAATAGTTCCTACTTCATAGAGTTCTTGTGAGGATTAAATGAATTAATATAAACAAAACCCTTAGAACAGTGCTTGGCACATAGAAAGTACTAAACAAATGTTAGCTATTTTTAATACTTTTATGTGTTATTTGATTTGTATACAGTAACCATATCTTTATAAACAGAAAAAAAATAAAATTAAAAACAAAAATCCCATTAATTAATTTTTTTCAATTTTCATCTAGACAAATTGACCAATTTTTTGCTTATAATCATATCTCATAGTCATTATCTAGAAAAATGGGCTACCTTTCAAGAAAGGATTTGAAACCTCAATGAATATCTTAGACAAATATATAAAATAAATGTATATTTTACATATACATACTTTTAAATTACTTGAAGTTATTTGGTCACCCTCCAAAATAAGCCATGGTTAATATTTTGATTCCATGTTTATTTAAAGGAAACACATTAAAATGTTTATTGGGTTTTGTTTGTACAAAGAAGAAAGGAGAAACAGAAAACCTTGGAGACTCCAGTGACATGAGAGATTGCTTCTGAAACATTCTGAAATTACATTTTTATTGGTTCCAACAAGATTTACAACCTACTCAGAAGTGCAATAGAATGGGCACCACAAACCAAATTTGTCTGAAAGCTCTAGAACCAACACATGAAAAGCCATGGCATTCAGCAACATATTCCTGTTGAGAAATAGGTTTTATAATCTATAATGGTGGATGTACTATGAACAGGGTAAGCTGTATGTAGAATAAAATGAAAATATTTTAAAAGTAGAGATTAAAGATGATTAAAGATTAAAGATAAAGTATTTTAATGAAACTTCCTTTTGTTATGTTAATACAATTTATAATCAAATACAAACATGAATGTTTAGAGTATCAGTAAGTTCTTATCTATAGAGGGCTGTCCAAAAAAAAAAAAAAAATCCAACCATAACTGCCTCTATTTTTCATATTACATGGCTGGATACTTTCTGGACAGCCGTGTGTGTGTGTGTGTGTGTGTGTGTGTGTGTGTGTGTGTGTGTGTGTGTGTGTG
>PVKE010016347.1:0-32244 GCA_004027555.1 Craseonycteris thonglongyai | reverse complement strand
TGTCTTCAGTGCATAGTTATTTCTATTTTACTTTTTGACAGATAGAGAGACAGAGACAGAGACAGTTAGAGAACCGAACTGTGGGAACTCCCCAGTTCAGCACGTGGGTCCTGCCTGGGCCGGAGCCGGGATTCGATCCTCGGTCCTCATGGCCTCAAAGCGAGCGCTCAACCCGCTGAGCCGTCCCGGCTTTTCCCTAAAATTGGTTTTTAAAATGTATTTTGTTTAAAAAAATTTTAAACTATTACCATGTACATTATCTAAACATTAAATTGACTTACAATTTTATACTCATAAATTACTAGTTTTGTTATATAAGAGTACGTTATCTTTTGAAGGGTTTTCTCTTTTAAAGTTTGTTTTAAAAAAAGTACTGTACTTATATGATCTGTTTCTCATCTTATGAGGAAACTGAGAACCCTAAAGGGCTGCAGGGTCTTTTGGAAGTTGTGCGTATTAGAAACAGCCCTTGCTTAGAAGCAAATGAAGCCTTCCCAGACTAAAAGTATTTTGGATACGTACTATCTCTCACAATAAATAAGGTATTTTCTTTCCTAAGAAATACGCTATTTTTCTATATCGCATTCCAATCCTAAGAGTTCTTCTTTGCCCTATAACCAAAAGGTAAAAAATGAAATGCAGAAAGTATTTCAGAAAATAGTTAACAACAGGTAAACCGAGGGCTGAGTCCTTTAAAGGGAATGGTTTTACATAAAAAAGCTCTCGTTTTCTTGGTATGAAACTGCTTGGAGTGAGGCGGGTGACAGTGGTAACTGATCCATACTGTTCAAAGTTGATGTATTTCACAATTGTCTGGTCCTCAGCATCATGCCACAGGGCCCAGACATCCGTAGTGGTTAAAGCAAAGTCCATCAGTGTCTCCTAGGAGGAAATGTGGGGGTTAAAAGGAGGGTTAAAATAAGAAAGGGTAGTTTATGATGACTTAAATTTAACAGTTCTATCCCATCACAAAATAGTTGAGTTAGCCAATACTTCTTTGCTGTACGGTACTTGTGTAATATGCAAAGGATGATCCAACCTACCTGAGAAGTGAATAAGGAGGATATGTGATCCAGACTGTAGCGGTTATTCTCAGTGCTCACCAGTTGGAAAATGCAGAACTATTAACACACAAGTTGATAACTTATTACTTGAAATGATCAACATACTATTCTTTTTAAACAAATGTTATTAGCATTAAGAAACCAATTTCTTAAAAAGTGTGGTCAAATACATATAACATTTATCATCTTAACCATTTTTAAGTGTACAATTCAGTGGTGTTAGTACATTCATTGTTATGCAACTGATCCCAACTTTTTTCACCTTACAAAAACTCTGTATCCATTAAACAACTCCCCCTTCCCCTCTCCCCACAGCCCTTGGCAAAACTATTCTTTCTTTTTTTTTTTTTGGTTAAATTTATTGGGGTGACATTAATTGATATCAATTACATTGTTTCCAGATGTACAATTCTACAGTACATTGTATTCTACTTTCTGTCTCTATGACTCTGACTACCCTCAGGCACTTCATATAAGTATAATCATAACAATATTTGTCTTCTAGTAACTGGCTTATTTCAATTAGCATAATGCACTCAAGGTTCATTCATATTATAATATGTATCATAACATCATTCCTCTTTATGCCTGAATAAATTCCATTTTATGTATATACCATACTTTGTTTATTCAGTCATGTATGGATGAACACTTAGGCTGCTTCCAACTTTTGGCTATTGTGAATAATGCTGCTATGAACATGCACATATATCTTTGAGACCCTGCTCTGAATTGTTTTGGAGGATCTACCTAGGGCAATTAAGGAAAAAAAGGAAGGAAAAACTATTATTTGCAGATTACATTATCTTGTATATGGAAAGTCCTAAGGATTCCACTGTAACAGTACTAGAACGGATGGGAATTCAGTAAAGTTATAGGATACAAGATTAACATACAAAAATCAATTCTATTTCTATAAACCTATAATGAGCAATCTAAAAATGAAATAAATAGTTTCATTTACAATAGCATCAAAAAGGATAAAATACCTAGGAATAAAGTGATCAAAAAAACTGTAAAACTTAATACTCTGAAAACTACAAAACATTGTAAAGAAAAAAAGGAAAGATCTAAATAAATGGAAAAGCATCCCATGTTCATGTGCCAGAAGACTTAATACTAAGATGGTAATACTTTCCAGTAATATCTACAGAGCCAACACAATCTCTATGAGATCTCTATTAGAATTGTGAAATAGTAAGAAATATATATATGGGTTTCTACCCTTGGCTCCTGACATTGAGAATCTAAAACTCTTGCAATCCCGAGCGCTAGGTGCATTTTTTGTTCTAATATTTTGATGTGCTTGATCCAGTTCCTGACACAGAGAACCTAAATCCCTTGGAACTTCCTGGGTGACAGGAATGAGGTGACTCTGGGTGGGCTCCAGGATGGGGCTGGTCACCAGAAAGACCAAGCCATGATTAGAAATTTGAAGCTTTCAGCCCCAACCCCCATCCTTCAAGGAGAGGAGGCTAGAGAATGAGTTAATAATGGATCATGGGGAAGCCGGGCTGGCTCAGTGGGTTAGGTACTCACTTTGTAGCCCAGGGGACCGAGGATCGAATCCCGGCTCCGGCCTGTGCGGACCCATATGCTGAACTGGGGAGTGCCCCCAGTTCAGTTCTCACCGGGGCGAGACCCTGGCCCAGTTTCTGCCCTATGCAGTCCCGCCCACCTGTGGAATGAAACTATGTGGAAAAACCAATAATATGCAATTATGGAGACTGTTCTGGGCCCTCCCCCTTCTGTCTCTGACTGTCTCTCTCTGTCAAAAACAATAAATAAATCTTTAAAAAATAATAATAATGGATCATGCCTACATGAAGCCTCCATAAAAATCCCTAAAGCATGGGATCTGGAGAGCTTCCAAGTTGATGAACACATCCATGTGCCAAAGGGTGGCACATCCCAACACCCTGGGGACAGAAGCCCCGGCACACAGCACCTTTCTAGACCTTGCCCTATGTAACCTTTCATTTGGCTGTTCACAAAGAGTGGCATTCTGTGCTGGGCATTAGAGTTCAAGTAGGCGAGGAGGGTCCATTGCAAGGGGGTGGACCAGTGCAGTGTGTCAAGGCCCAAATAGGGTGTGCAGGGCATCCATACAAAGGGGCAACCTGGAATGGGGTATCAGAACCCAATGGGAATGTGGGCCCCCAGGTGAACAGCAGCCAGCATGGGGAATCAGAGCTCCAGCAGAGTGAGGACAAACCTCACTAGAATGTTATTAAGATTAAATGGATAACAGGTAAAGTGTGAGCTCAGAGTAACACAGTTCAGGCATTTTCTATCAATGTACATAAAGGGTCTGGCCAAATACGTAACACCCAAATAATGACTATTTATTATAGAATTAGACCATTGTATTACACCCTAAACACTCATCTACATACAATAGCTATTGCATGACAAGCAAATTTATTTCTAAAAAACTGACTTCTCAACCACTTAACACCTACATCCCTTTCATAACTCCATTTTTTTCATAGACTTCTAAATATTTTCTTTCTTGTTTGGCTTTAGTTAACTTTCCTTTCATGTTCTTTAAATTCTCTATCGCTTTCATCCTGACTTTTCCTTCAAGATCTTTTAACGCACTCTTAGCACAAACCCTGCCACCTCTGTGAAAACAATACACGAGACATCTAGGTTGGTGTGAAGAGCAGAAATTAACTCAATGAATCTACAGCTACTTCCGCCCATCAGTACATACAGAAAAACTTGATCCGTGTCATGTATTTCATACCTGTCCTCGTTTTGGTGCATGCATGTATATTCCTAGGTAGAGTCCCATGGACTGGGAATAAGCAAGTCGTAATTTGTGTCCAGTCCCAGCAGTGAGCCGAAGGTCTTTATTCACAGGGACATACTCCAGCATGTCAGCTACCATCAGGCACATTTGGTCCTGCCCAACATCAGAGTTAATAGGTGGTATCAAATAAAATATTTAGGTTAGAAATTCTTTCCCTTTTAAAAGGATACACATCCATTATATCTAGAATTCTACCTAGTTTATCTGCTGAAGGATCTTACAGGTGGTTTTTTGAGGACTAAATAAAATTATCTCTCTCTGAGAGAAAATTATCAGCCGTTTTGTTTTTGAATCTTGAAAATGATTTTACCAACTTGCATATTTATTCCTCTTAAGTGAAGGGTACACTCTATACTATACATCATCATTTCAACTTTCCTATAGAACTCATAATTTTCATAATAAAAATAACAAAAAGTTAGGGGAGAAATGTATGAAAAATAAAGCCAAATAGACTGCCTGAATCTGGAAATGACTTGTAATTTTCAAACTCAGTGATCTGAGAACTTAAGAGAAGCAGTAAGATTTATTTCAATTCTCTTACAATTCACAAATCCTATTTTAACTTATAGTAACTATAAATGCAGCATTTACCTTATAAGACCACATTCGGAGTTTGTGATCCTGGCACAGAGCAAAGACAAAGGCATTGTGCTCAACACAATGAACAGCAAGGCTGAGGGGACGATCTGAAGGCCCCTGATCACCTCTAAAAACATAAGGCCAAGTTTTAGAGTTTCACTCTTGCAAATCATCTGATTGTTAGAATTTGCAACTTAAGAGACAAAAACTATAAATGCACACTATTAATCAACAGAAGGAGCTAGTGTTTATATGTTGGTGTAAGATCACTACACTTTCTATTTTATAACCAATTAATTACTGTGGTAAATTTTAAAAGGCTCTACATAACAGTGGAATACTATTCTAGCTATTAGAACCTTCTAATATTACACAAAATTGATTTAAGTCAGGGCACTGAACTGGAGATTGGGAGGATATATATGCGTACACTAAGCTATTATAGTTTCTGCTATCTCTAGGGTATGACTCTCCTCCGGTGGAATGTGATATTGTGCACTCTTCTTTCCAGTATAATCTTTACCTGCCTTGGAGTAAGACTGGAAGCACTAACAGGTGCTGACCCATGCAAAAAGATTAAATTCTTAGGCTCTTTGATTTACCTGCCAGACACCACTCACCTGATAGCTGTTGGTACCCAGCCTATAAGCAATCGCTGCATTACTGAACTCTGTTTCAGTTCCACCACTGACACCACGCCTATGAGATTGAAAACAGACCAATGATATCCAATACACCTCCTGATGATACTTAGCGAAATCCAAAGGAAAAAATGTAATCATGAAGAGTCTTTGTAACAGGTGACGGACTTCTACATTTCTATCTAAGGAAGTCTCAAGATGTACTTTTTTATGTGTGTTGCTCCTAAAATATTTTGAATCATTACTGGATCAATAGAAAGGACACTTTTAAATTCCTAGGGGAAATTTCTTCCATTTATGAACTGTAACTCATATCGTTAAGAAATACTTCATTCTTTCCAACAGAATCAATGGGTCCCTTTCATGAGTCAAGCAGTGAGTGCTAGGTGCTAGAGATGGACGTAAACAAAATAAAAACCTCCTGTCCTCATGGAACTTACATTCTGTTGGCCAGTGGGGGAAGCAAGACAGTTAGGAATTAGGAGCCAAGCCGATAGCTGGTGAAACACCATCCCAGGCAAAGACCCGAGGAAGGTGTGCCTGGTATGTTCGAGGATAAGGTAAGTAGCTGGTGCAGAGAAAGTGAGGAGGAAATGAGGAGCTGAGGTGAGAGGCAGCAGGGGGTCACCATCCAATATAAGGACTTTGGGTTTATTGAGTGAGATGAAGAACTACCCTCATTTGCGGGCTTGGAGCAGTTTACTGACATGATTCAATTTGGGTTTTAAGTCTGGGGAGACATTTAGGAAACTAATGCAATAATCCAGGCAAGAGACAGCAGTGACTTGGAGCAGGGTATCAACAACCTAATTTACTTGTTTCAATTAATTTGTTATAGTGCCTCAACCTGAAGGTAGGCAATTAATCAACTCATCTCTACTAGAGGCCTCAGAATAGGCTGTCTTACAGCTGTTTCCCATATTCCAACCAGCCTCACAGTTTCTCATTCCCTGTAAAAACCTTGCCCTCTTGGAAGAAAAACAGTAAAGCATCAGGGATGCATTAGGTAAGCCAGTAATCCTGAATGACCATTTCAGGGGTGGGATGGAAGCAATTCCTGCTTTGGATGATTGGTTTGGATTTCTAGGGTTTGTCTGAATGCCAACCTTCCTTGTTTGAAGTTAAACCCATGCTGTTTCCATTCTTACCAGGTATGTCGTAAGGAGGTAGTTTAAGAACGAAGACTCCCCCAGCAGCAGATGGTAGAGCAAACAGGGCCTCCCCATCGTTGCTAAGCCAGGCCACCGAGGCAGTAGAATTAGGGGGGAGCCCAGGGACTGCTGGAATTAACTGATAGTTGCAAGGATCCCTGAAATCAACTTTTCCAATGTCAGTGAATATTGATTGCATCTGACTTTCAACTACCAACTCCTGTGAAGTAGTTAAGAAGAAAAATCTGTTAAAGCAGAATAAACTGAATTTTGCGGTTCCTCTCAACTGCTACAAGCTTTGAAAGTAAAATATTGCCTAGCTTAAAAAGAAAGGTATCCTTTTTAATGAACACTGTTTGTTCAACTTGCAATGTGTCTGATCATCTAAATCAGGGGTGTCCAATCTTTTGGACTCCCTGAGCCACACTGGAAAAACTGTCTTGGGTCACACATAAAATATACTAACACTAATGATAGCTGATGAGCTTAAAAAAAAAAACAACTAGGGGAAGCCGGGATGGCTCAGTGGGTTGAGTGCTCATTTTGCAGTGCCGGGGACCGGGGATTGAGTCCCGGCCCCGGCCCGTGCGGAACCATGTGCTGGACTGGGAGCTCTCCCAGTTCTTCGCTCTCTGTCTCTGTATCTCTTTCTCTCTGTCAAAAATTAATAAATAATATTAAAAAAAAAAAAAAGAGGATTTCTAAAAAAAAAAAAAAACTGCAAAAAAAATCTTACGTTTTAAGAAAGTTTACAAATTTGTGCTGGTTGCATTCAAAGCTGCCCTGGGCCTCCTGGTTGGACAAGCTTGATTTAAATAGTATTCATTAAAGTGCATGTGATTAGGGCTAACAAAGAATCCAAACCTCCTTTAATTCCAAAGGCTATTCCTCCAGAACTTGGGTGTGAGAGCCAGAGGAATTTGGGAAATAAGGGACTTAAAACAACTTACACTCCTATACATCCGGGAAGGATGTGGTAAAAGCAATCTGTGTACTGTTTGATTGGTTAATATCAAGATTATCACATGATTCTTAGTTTCAGAGACATGAACCCCTCCAGGTAAGAGGCTGCAATTTTGGAATTTGAGGCGAACTGCATTATTCAACAGATTTACATCCAGTGACTCTTCTACCAGCTCCAGTGTATCTCCGGAGGTCTTCCTGTTAAAAAACAAAAACATTTATTTAAAAATTTTATGTTGGGGGAAAGCCGGGACGGCTCAGCGGGTTGAGCGCTCGCTTTGAGGCCATGAGGACCAAGGATCGAATCCCGGCTCCGGCCCAGGCAGGACCCACATGCTGAACTGGGGAGTTCCCACAGTTTGGTTCTCTAACTGTCTCTGTCTCTGTCTCTCTCTCTATCTGTCAAAAGGTAAAATAGAAATAACTATGCACTGAAGACAAAAAGATAATTTCTCTCTATAAATGTGAAAAGATAAAAAAAAAAAAAAAAAAATTTTATGTTTTTCTTTCTGATTGTTGCACTGAAATACATGGAAATAGTTTCCAGGTGAAAATTCTGAAAAAACATAATCAGACCAATTTTTACATTCCAAACCACCATATTATATTGATTTATAAAATACAGCATAATATTAAATTCAAATATTATATTACTCTGTTAAATAGAGACATTTCCAAACTTTGTAGTCCATTTATTTAGAACAATATTCAATTAAACTCCATTATAATGAAAATTCACACTACACACTCTTATTACTTGTGGAGGAATGTGGACTCCACATACATGAGAGCCTCAAACTACAGTGACCTCAATCAATATGGGTATCTCCCCTCTCATTACTTCTGTTACTTATTCCTGCAGCACTGGAACCAGAGAAACAAGCATGCTGGGAATTCTCTAACTTCTCATCACCTCATCTACCACATCACTCACATCCTTCTCCAAAGAGTAGGTCTCCTTCCAGCAATTAAAGGCCAATCTCTGACTTTTTCTCAAGTATCTCCCTCCTGAATCCATCTCTCCTTCTTCCACAGCATTCTAACAATATTCACATAAGCTCTTCCCAGGACTGTCCCTGTTTCCCTTGCAGCAATGTGACTTGAGTTTTTCTACACTCACAACCCACTACCCTGAGCCCATTCTACTTCGGCTTCTGCACCATTACCAGAGTAGTTCCTGACAAGGTCACCAATGACCTCCATGGTGCAAGGTCAATTTCATTTCTTCAACTTACATTTAGCATTTAACAGTTTTCACTCTCTTCCTCCTTGGAATATCTCCTTTAGCTTCTGGGACACCACTCTCTTTTTGTTCAACTCTTACCTTACTAGCTACTCCTTCTTGGGCTCTTATACTGATTTCCCATCTTCCACAATATTGGGAGTGCCCCCAGGGTTCAGTCCTCAGACCTCTTCTCTTTCCTCATCTACACAGTGGTTCTCAACTGGGGGCCATTCTGGACCAACCCCAAGGACATATAGCAATATGTGGAGACTTTTGCTTGTCACAACTGAATGTGTGTATGTGCACTACTGGTGTGTAGTGGGTAGAGGCCAGGGATGTAGCTTAACACACTACAATGTATAGGACAGCCCCCACAACAAAGACTCACCTGCCTCCAAATGCCAATAGTGCAGGGGTTGAGAAACCCTGATGTATGCTCATTTTCTAGGTGACTTCACTCAGTATTATAGCTTTAAATGCTATGTAATGCCAATAATTCCCAAATCTGTATCTTCAGCCCAAAGTTTCCACTGAACTCCTGACCTCTACCTCCACATTTCCACTTGGATATCTAATAGGGAGACTCAATTGAAACCTGCCCAAAAGAGAACTCCTGGACCCAGCAAACCCCAAAAATAAAGAAACAAAAACAAGTGCTTCACCTGCATTCTTTTCCAACTCAATGACATCTCTATAACTTTCAGTTGTTCAACCCAGAAACCTGGAGATCACCCTTGACTCTTCTCTCCAATAGTAAATTCTGAAAAGCTCATTCAAAACATATCCACAATCAGAACATTTCTCACTGCCTCTACCAATGCCAGCTGGGTCTAAGCCACTATCATTTGTCTGGATAGTGGCACTAACTTCCTAAATGGTCTCCCTGCTCCCCACCCTTTCCTCACTACACTCTGTTCTCAACCTATAGCCACAATACTATAAAAATACAACTTAAGAGTATGCCACTCCTTCACTTAAAACTCTCAAATGGCTTTCCTTGTCCCTAAGAATAAGTCAATGCCTTAAAATAACTGTCAAAGCCCTGACCTGGTTGGTCCTTCAATATCTTTCTCATTACTGTATCTTTTTTTCACTCATCTACAGACTTGTGGCCCCTTGCCATTCTTTGAACACAACATACAAGCTCCTCTCTTAAGGTTGTGTACTTCTTGTTTTCTTGGAAGACTATACCTGAATTTCTCCTTGCACAAATATCCTTACTTCCTCTGGTCAAATTTCACCATGTCTCTGGGTGTTGTCTGAATACTCTAAAATATTAACTCCCACAGGCATTCCTTATCCCTCTTACCTTGCTTCCCTGTTCTCTATTCCATTTATCACCCGACAAACTATACTTTTTTTTTTTTGGTTACTGTTATTACCTGTCCCCCCAATGAAAGAAAGGACTTTGTCTGCTTTGTCCCCTGCCCTATCCTTAGTTTGTAAACATTGACTGTAACTATTAAAAACTCAAAAATCTCTCTTAAGTAAATGAGATTTATATCTCTAACATAGGTCTTTCTTCCGAGCTTCAGGCCTGTAAATTTCAACATCTGCTTAACATTGCCAAAGGGCTGGTCCATTGACACTTAATTTTGAATGTCTAAAAGATTAAAATCTCTCAAAAACCTATTTTTTATATCTCAGTAAATGGCCACCCCTGACATATATACATATATCTGGTTAGTCACAACAGAAACCAGAGTTGTCCTTACCCTCTCCTTTTCCCTTACCATCCCTAACCCCATACTCAATCTATCACCAAGTCCTAGTGAATCTACCTTCTCAATGTCTGTGGAATCCATCCATTTCTCTTTTCCTAGCCATTCTCACAACGAAGTCACCAGCATCTTACTTGAGCTATCACAAAAGCAAACTGGTCTTTTCTATTGTACATATCTAACCCAAATCCACTTTCCACAAAGTAGTCTGATTAAAAAAAAAAAGAATTCTGAGCATGTTAGTAACTCTTCAATAATTGGCCAATGTACCTAGGATAAAATCCAAAATCCTGAAGGACCCAAGGGTCCTTCATAATGAGTCCTGGTCTACTTTCCTGGTTTTAGGATCTCTCACATCACTGTCTGTTTTGCCCATTGCACTTAAGCCACACAGACCTTCAGTCAAATCCCCAAACTTGCCAAGTTCTTTCCACTTCATAAACTTTGCATATGGTGATCCCCCTTGCTCAATTGCTCTCTCCCCCAACCCCCTGCCTGGCTAACCATTCAGATTTCAGGTTAAATGTGCTTCCTTAAAGGCCATCCCAGGGTCACCAATAAAATTTGCTATCCTCATTAGCCTCTCATAGCCCCTACACTTTTCCTTCGAGGTAGATTATATAACTATGTTGTAGTCATTAGTTTAATGCGTTTTTCCTTCTTAAAACGGCCCCATGAAAAGTGAGCCCATGAAAATGATGGTGGTTTTTGTCATCACTTCATCCCTAGCACATCCAGCACAGTAACTGATGTGTCAAAGCTCAAACATGTTTGTGGAATGAAGGAAGCTGTAAAGCACTATAGAAACATAATGTGTTCATATTTAAAACTGGTCTTTGGGGCTCTACCCCCCAAACTACATTTCCTTTGCTTTTAGTGCTGCCCTGGGAGGGTACCTCTCCCAGAACTCTGATCTTAATTTCCTCCAGATTCAGATGTGATCAGAAAACAGCTTGCTGCCGATTACTGCTTTGGAGAATAACACTTTATGAAAAGCCATTAACTTTCAGATGCTGAACAATTCGACATTCCAGGAGGGTTTACTGAACACAGCACTTACCAATGAATGAACCTGTTTCTGGTGACAGAGAACAATTTGTCACTTTCCACATAATAGAAGCCTCCAGCGCTCTCACTGTATTTCACGGTTCCGGTCAAGGTATTTGCGGTCCCTGCAAAAGGAGAGTGGTCAGCCTGCACACGTGGTTCTCTGGGGATGGCAGGGACTGAGGGCGCCGAGAAAACAGAGAGTGAGGGGCTGATTGACAATCCATATAAAGAGAAGGGGAAGAAGAGAAAGAGTAAGACACTAAGGAAGCTCTAATCCCGAGGCTAATAGGCATGTGGACTTAGGAGGACGAACTGGGGATCAGAGATTTAGAGACCCATGGGAGGTGCCCGAGGGGAAGGATCCGATGGCGCCCCCCTTAGCTACTTCCGTACCAACGCCAAAAACTGTAAATTCCAGAAAGTGTCTCGGCCTTTCGCGCTCAGCACCGCTGATCTCTATGAAGCTCCGTTCCAGGGATCCCGCCGCCGCCATCTTCCCGCCGCCGCCGCGAGGCACGACGGGACACCAGCAGGACCGGGTGGCTGGCGTCACTTCCGGGGGCGGGGCAGACGGAGGCGAGGACAGGTGGAGAAGCGCAGGGAGGAGAATGGCGGCCCCAACCCTGTCTTGCTGGGCTCCCACCGAGTTGGCTGGAGAGGAGGGGTGGGCAGCGGGAGCCGACTCTCCCTGCGGGAACCTTCCCGTGGCCAACCGGGATGCCTCCGGGGGCGGAGCCTGCTTCCCGGCATCCCCCAAACGGGGCGGTGGGCGGGGCCGGGTTTCCATTTTAAAAACGACGGCGCGGGCGTCGGGGCTGAACCTCCGGGAAGGAGAGGTGCGCGAAGGCTGGGTCAATAGCACCCTCTGCCGGATTCCGAGTTTGTGGTCCCCTTTCCTTGAGTCTGGGTGTCCATCTATGAACATTCGCCGGGTCCACTTTTTGTCACCCTTCTGTGACACGTGGCATGGGGCGAGGAGGAGCCTTTTGTTTTGCATTGGAATTTTCTCAAGCTGTATTCCTGTATTCTTGTCCAATGAAACATAACGGGTTCAATTAAACATTAATGCTGACACCTGCTGAGATTACCTAAATGCTGTTCACTTGCATACATGAAAGGAGTTTGCTTTTCGTTCCACCTGTGATCTGGATATGTGCAAGTTACTGTGGCTTGATGAGTATCTAGGGCAAAGTAGATGCTCAGTATTGAGAAAAATTGTTCATTTTCAGGGGATAGATTTTCTCTTTGATAGTTGATGTTTGTGAAGGACTTCTGCTTTTCTTATTACCAGTGACTACAACCTTTCCTTGTTCTCTATTTCATTCGTTCAGTTCAGACCCTCTTCTCTCTGCAGATCACTCCTTCTAGGACACCAACTCTAGCAAAGCAGTCTCCCCATTCCACCTACAACCCTTTGTTCCAACCACCTTTTCACTGCCCCTCACTTCTTTGATGTTTCTTTCCTTCTTGATCTGCTTAAATTCTATTTAAGTTACTCCTTTGCCCAGCTCTGTTCATCATACTCTGGTAAAAACTACAACTGTGATTAAATCCAAATCTGCAGCTGAGCAGACCTGCAGAAAAATACAGTCATACTGACATGCCTCCCTTTACCTCCATCATGACTGTGGACCTTGAGTGGGCCCATTCTTTTGCCCTGCAAACACAGTGTATTAACATATCCTACTGATGAGTATTTCACTGCTACTCTAACCTGCACCACCTCCTCCCTGATCCTCACTCTCAGCTTGCTTCTGCACTTAGAAATATGATATAATCTAAAGAGTTTCCCCCAGTACCACCTCTCCCTATCTACCAGCGTCTTTACACACATTTCACCTTCCCTTCCTATAACTATAAATTGAAGTGTCCCTGAGCTTATGGAAGGACAGACTTTCTACTTATTCTGTAGACCACCCACCCAAGGACATCATTCCAACAATTCTCCCCTCCTTCATCTTCAGTTTCCCCTCTTTTTATTGAGTTGTTTCTCTAATCACACAAACATGCTGTAATTTCTCCTCCCATCACAAAAAAAGCCCTCCCTGATTTGATTTCCACTCTCTTCACCTGCAAACTACTAGGTCAGAGCTCCTCCCCACCTTTTAAAGATTTATTTTTATTGTTTTTGACAGAGAGATACAGAGACAGAGAGAAGGGGGAAGGCCCAGAACAGTCTCCATAGTTGTACAGCATTCATTTTTCCACATAGTTTCACTCCACAGGTGGGAGTGGGGCTGCACAGGGCAGGAGCTGGGCCAGAGTCTTCACCCCTGTGAGAACTGAACTGGGGGCACTCCCCAGTTCAGCATATGGGTCCACACGAGCCGGGGCCAGGATTCGATCCTTGGTCCCCCGGGGCTTCGGAGTGAGCGCTTAACCCACTGAGCCATCCCAACTTCCCCTCCTCCCCACCTTTACAGCAAAATTCAAGAGCGTTCTAATTTTACTCTCTCTTAAATCCACCTTTATCAGTTTTTTTCAAGGTCAGGAATGACATCCATGTTACTGTAATACTGAACGCTCATTCCTAAACTTGACTGCTTGCAGCATTTGATGAATTGATTGCTCTTTCCTTCTGGAAACACTTTCTTCATATGGCTTCCAGGACACCACACTCTCATGATTTCCTCCTATTTTACTGACTATTCCTCTTGAGACTCCTTTGCTGTTGCATCTGTTTTCTCCTATTGCTTAATATTGGAGTGTCCCAGAGCCCACTTCTTGGTCTTGTCTACACACATTCCCTTGAGAATCTCATCCAGTTTTCTGGTTTTAAATACTAGATAATTCCCACATGTATATTTACAATCCAAATCTTTCGCCATCCATGTTGTCACAAATTGCTGTATTTCATCTTTTCTTATTGCTGAGTAGTATTCCATTGTATAAATGTACCACAACTTCTTTATCCAGTCACCTATCAGAGTGTAAGGCATTTTTAAACAACCTTGTTAAGATGTCAGTCATATCCCATGAAATTACCTCTCTAAATTGTACAATTTAATGATTTTTCATTCCACACAAGTAGATGTGGGGCCTCATAGGGTGTAACCTAAGTGGGAGCCTCCCTCATGGGAGGTGAGAATCTTCAGCACCACAGTTCAGCATATGGGTTTTCATGGGCCAGGGTTGGGATTCGATCCCCAGACCTCATGGTTACAGGGCAAGCGCTCAACCTATCCCGACATCCCTCCTTTTATCCTTTTACTTCCTATAAATCTCTCCAATATACCTCCTATAAACCTATGCAAATCTCTGCCTCAGAGTCTGTTTCCTGGGAAATTCAATAACAACAACAATCACACACACGCACACACCCCATACCCCACTCATCTTGTCTAGGGATGGGCAGCCAGCTGGAAACCAGCAGGGGAGGATCTATTCTAAATTCCAAAATTGATGATGAAATATTGGAAACATCAGCTGGGCATTAGGAGACTTGGGTTCAAGCTCTAGCTCTGTTTCAACTATCCTCTTGTTACTTGGCAAGCCACCCAATGTCTCTGTGCCTTAGTTTCTCAGAAGAGGGTGCTGTATGTATTGCTCTTCTCTGGCACTGAAGCTCTAGGATCTGTGGCCTAAAAACCAGAGACAGGTTAGATCTTTACCTTCATCTCTACTTAATTTCCAGGCTCTGAACAGAGCTGACCCCAGAAGCTCCCTAGGGCTGAGGACAGGTATGTGTCCTATGTGAGTCATGCAGTCAGTGTGCATATTTAATACAGCCATATTTCTTTCTTTTTCAAAACTGATTGTAAAATCAATGGGGCATCTTATAGTTTCCTAGGAAACCAAGAATTACAAATTTTGACAGTGAGCTGTCTCACTCCTCTTGTTATCTTCAATATCTATCAGAGTTCTCAGAAGCTAAAAAAGTTCCTAATAAGTGTTTGAAGGAATGACCAAATGAACGAATAAATGCACATATGCACTCTTAGAAAACTCATATCTTTTGAACTGTTGTTAATATGCTGCTCAGCATGGTTGTAACATAAATGGAATCCTACTGTCATCTAGTGGTTAGGTGGTGACTTCGTTTAGAAACAAATGCAGAATGTTACCAGGGTTACTGTTTGTGCACACATTTCTTTTACAGATACTTTCATAAGAAAAGTATTTTTTATCATGTGACACTATATGCTGTGAAGGTCTTGGTTTGCCAGATCACCACCAGTAGGTAGGTATAACTGAACAGTATTTCAAATTAAATTTTTTTTAATATTATTATTATTTATTTATTTATTTATTTATTTATTTTTGATACAGAGAGAGAGAGAGAGAGAGATACAGAGACAGAGAGAGAACTGAACTGGGGGAGCTCCCAGTTCAGCATATGGTTCCGCACGGGCTGGGGCGGGATTTGAACCTCGGTTCCCAGAGCTGCAAAGTGAGCGCTTAACCCACTGAGCCATCCCAGCTTCCCCCAAATTAAATTTTAAGGCAGATTTTCTTAAACTAACTTAATGCTTTTTTTAAATTAATTTTTGGTTTTTTTTTTAAGTTATTTTACTGTTTGAGAGAAGGTGAGAGAGAGAGAGAGAGAGAGAGAGAGAGAGAGAGAGAGAGAGAGAGAGAGAGGAGAGAGAGATAAGTGGGGAGGGTCCAGAGCGGTCTCCATAATTGTACATAATTTGTTATGACATAGTTTCATTCCACACAGATGGATATATGGGGTTGCACTGGGATGAAACCAAACTGGGGGCCTCCTGCTGCATGGGAGGCAAGAACCTTGACTGCCATCTCAGCAGTTACCAGTTGTGACACAGTTCAGCATATGGGTTTGTATGGGCCAGGGCTGGGATTCGATCTCTGGACCTTGCTGTTATAAGGCAAGTGCTCAACCTGTTGAACTATCCCAGCATCCTCCTTAATAGGTATTTCCTGAAAGAAGAATTTGTGGTTTAAATATGTATGGGAAATGATAAACATATTTTTTCGTGCAGAATTTTTCAGAGACATTAATATGATATGGTGCTTTGTGAAGCTTAAAAGGGGCTTCTGTATGATGTGTTTTCCGGACTCTTTGTCCTCTTTTCAAGAGCAACTCACTGGATCATTGTTCTGTTTGATTGGTTATTTCGGGAAACACTGCTTTATTGTCATTTTCACCCTATGTTAAATACATATATCTATTAGTGCACAGTGTTTTCCTAACTACAAAGCCTTCTTTGATCTTTATATCCATGTTCTAGACACAGTGAATTGAAGTAGCATCGTAAGGAGTCAGTAGTCATAACTTATACGGATCTTAGTTTTTAGGTAATAATTTAATTGAAATTAATGTTATTTTACATTGAATACTTTTTACATTATCTACTTTCTTTTGAGTTCTGGTAGTGTAGTCTTCTGGCCCTTGGACAGTTACTTTGAATAATTGCAGTTAGTGATAGCCGAAATGACTTGAGCTACAACTACAATGCCAATGACTGAAGATTTTCTATTTCTGTAGGTTTTGTTTTTTTTTTATATTTATAGAGAGTAATTATTTTATCTTCAGTGCATATTTATTTTTATTTTACTTTTGACAGATAGAGAGAGAGACAGAGACAGAGAAAGCTAGAGAACCGAACTGTGGGAACTCCCCAGTTCAGCATGTGGGTCCTGCCTGGGCCGGAGCCGGGATTCGATCCTCGGTCCTCGGGGCCTCAAAGCGAGCGCTCAACCCGCTGAGCCGTCCCGGCTTTCCCAGGTTTTTTATATTACCTTTTACTATGTTTGCTATATTAACCATAGCGGCTACATTTCAAATTCCTGGCAGCTTCATCTATTCTTCCTGTCTTGATTGCATGCTTACCATGTGCCAGGCACTGGGGTTAGAAAGATTCCCCCAGAGTAGAGCTCATGCAGTTGGAGAGCTTGTTTCCCTAGTTTTCTGTCATATCTCTGCTTCCTAGCACAGTGATTAGCACTGCCTGGGTGTTCATGAAGGATGTGTGGACAGAATCAAAATTTCACACTCTCTGCTTTTGAGGGTCTCCCAGTTTAATAGAGAGACAAAAGAGAAATGCAGATAACAGTACACTATGATAGTTACTATGAAAGAGATGTGTACAAAAAGGAGAAAAGGCATTCCAGGAAACAAGTCTTAAAAGCGTGGAGAGAATTGATGTGAGGAGTGGTTGAAAAGGCTGGGTCATGTTGGAGAGAGTTTTTCCTTCTTGACAAAAAGCTTAGATTTACTTAAAAGACTTTCCTTACAACTCAGTGTTTAAAGCACTTAGTACACTTTTATTGTAGGTTTGGCATAAGAATTTTATTTGGTTTCAAATCCAGCTTTGTAAATCGTTAAAAATATTTTGGAAGGGTTGATCCCACCTCAGGACAGAGAGCCTTAACATGTGTGGGCCTATGAGAAACTTGCCAAAACAGAGTAGCCATCACTGTGTAAGGTTAGTAACTCCCGGGGAAGCTGAGATGACATCGTAGGTCCTTATTAATAATCGCCCTCACAGGCTGTCTAGAATTTTGAAATTCTCCCCAGGAAACCCCCAGAGCAGAGTCTGGCGGAAGAAGATTCTTTCAAAAGCAAAATAGTGTATTAAGTAGGGTGACCAGACGTCCCGCTTTTGGCGGGACAGTCCCGATTTTTAACAATTTGTCCCGTGTCCCGCGGCTTTTTAAAAAAGTCCCAATTTTTGGAAAGAATGCACGACAAGCTAGGGAACGGCGGGAGATAGACCCAATTTTTAATCAAGAACCCCCTCCCCCCTGGTCAATGGTGTCCCGCTTTACCAATGTTAAAATCTGGTTAAGTGAAGTATGTTGGTGCCTCTCACTTCCCTTTTCATTCTTCTTTCTTCCCACTTAGGAAACCACTGTGACTTCAGCACAGGCCTCCAATGGCCCCTGACAGCCCAGGGTTCCCACTCAGACTTGACCTTCCTGTGCTTTGGACTTATCCTTGGGAAAATATGCCCTGGATTTTTTTTTTCACCGTTGTTGTAATAGTTTCCATACATTTCACTATGTTGTGATTCATTTCATGCTGCATTAAATGTTATTTTTATATCCTTCAAATAATTTGCACAAAAGTTAATTCGCACAACCAGGGGAAAAAAAGAAATCCTTGCTTGAACCGTATGTCCAGTACTGTTCTGTTTCCAGTGGTACATATGGTCAGCCTCGTCTCACTGGGCTCGATTCAAGGTGTCAGTAGGCTGACCATACGTACGTACTGTTTGAAACTGGACAGTACCATTGTTTTCTGTCCCATGTAAAACAGTACATCTGGTCAGCCTATATCAAAGCCAGCTGTGCTATAATTAGAAGTGATCTGAAGTGGATTCACACTGAGGTGCCAATGATATAAAAGCTTAATAAGTTGCTCTTCCCAGAGGTGTGGGTACTGCACACACATTACCTTAATCCACAGACATCACCACTTTGCTCTTTCTTACTCTTCAGTTGAGGGGTCTTTTCATACCTCAATGTCATTTTAAGTACAGGGAAGCTGCTCTAAGTTGACTAAAACTGGCATTTGAAATACAATTGATTTACCATCAAATGTGAGAAAACGGGACTCCACTGGTAGAATTAGAGGCATCAACGAGGAACCAGGTGTGTTGGCAGGTTTAACAGGAATAGTTAAGTCATTGTGGTAAAATATGATTAATATTGATCTTAAAGAGCAAGATGAAAGCCAGTCCAGTCAAGAGTTTTATTTGCATGTATAGAGTCCAGAGCTGCCTTTTCATGTAACAGCACACAATACAGTTAAGAAGCTAGTGATTCAGACTTTTAAGTATAGATTCTCATTTAGATCTACACTCGTATGAAGTTGCACCCCCTTCAGGTGTTCCTTTCTCATTCTGTTCTTTCTTACAACCTCAGGGGCTGTCTCTTCTTTTGTTACTGATCAGCCAGGGGCAGTGTCAACCCACCGGCCCACGTCTTTGCATCTTCTGCTGCCCAATAATGATGGCGATAAATTGCAACTGGGAGATTATTGCCATCTGTTCAAATCTTTCCTCCTTTCATTGTTCCTGAAAGTTCTCTAATGTCTTTCTCCTGTTCTCCTTCAAAGAGAAAGAAGGGTTCAATGCATAAAAATAGTACTGTAAGTGTTTTTAGAAGTATTAGCCCTTCATCATTTTGCCTGCCAAGTTTCAATTTGGTGCAGAAGCTGACAGATGTTCACAGACGTATAAAATAAGTCATTTCCATATCACAGAGCAAGGATGCTCGGTGACCTGAGTCAGGGTTAGGGCTTGATTAGAGGCTCCAGTTGGAGGTCAGAGGTCAGTGCTTTTCTAAATCCCAGACAGTAGTTTTGTTTTAGCTCGCCTTTGCCATCGCCCAAATCCTGCAAGAATGTCTGGAAATTTGCTAAGTCAAAATGTCCGCCTGCAATCCGGGGCCTGGCAAAGCTTCTATAGGCAACCACAGGCCCGCACCCATTGATTGTTTATATTTCTCTTGCACCCTCCAGGATTCTGCTTACGCACCCGTGTCTGTTGAGTAACGGTTTGCGGAGCCAAGTCAGAGAGGTAATGTTCCTTGTCGGCCTCCTAGGGCTGCCCCTGACGCTGGTTCCCTGATAGTGCCAGGCTCGAGAAGGATTTGTTTCTGATCTCCAGCCAAGAAATCTAACAATCCTCTCCCTTCCTTTCCATCGCCCTCTTCTTCCTTACCCATGCTAAGTCTGGGGTTTTCCTTGTCTGGAGACCATGAAGACAAGGAAATGAACTTCCTTGGGATAGAACAGACCACTCAACAGAAAATGTGCCCTTTGTTCTCACCCAAATGCCTTCTCCTTAAACGACACGGCTCCTGCAGCTACATCTGCAGTAGCTACTTAATTTCCACCAGGTCCCTGTCAGAAGACTGAGAAGGGGGTGATGCAAGTCTACCTAATTTTTCTGATTGGGAAGCAATAGCTCCTAAGGGAAAATTGATTTGTCCAGGGAGTTAGTCATATAATTCTGTTAGTTGTGTCTGAGTCCCCCCGCCCCTTTTTTTAAAACTTATTGAAAAATCCTTTTAGCTCCTAGCAGCATGTCCAAGACAAAGGAAGCAAACCCTTATGCTTACCTATAACACACAGAAAGACACAGGTCTGGTTGTTAATCACTGCTTCCGCCATGAGTCAGAATGTTTTAGTTCATTTGGACACACCCAGGGTTGGCCCAGCAGGGATTACAGTCAACAGGAATAGGGGTTCTTCCCACTGTTAACTAGGCGTTTGATCCTGGGCAAGTCACTTCAGTTCCCTGGGCCTCAGTCTCTTCATCTGTAGAAGCAGGCAGGTGGGTTTCATGATCCCCTAGGTTTCCTTTCAGTATCTGGAATCTACAACTAGGAAAATGCTGAGATAAAGGTGTAAGGCTGAAACATCTTTAAAAACGCTGCAAAACAGCTGTGTATAACATTTTAAAAATAATCTCTGGTAAATTAAAACGTGTATTTACTTTGCCTTAGTAATTTCACTCATGGAGCTTTGTCCTAAGGAAAAAAAATAGAAATGTGCTTCAACATACAGAGAGGACTGTCACAGTGTTGTGTATGTGTGTGTTTGAAATAAACTTTCAATTTTAAGGTCATTTTAGATTTACAGAGAACTTACAAAGACAGACCTGGATATTCCCTTTGCCCTCCCTCCCCACTTCCTTCATTATTAACAAGTTATAGTAGTATCATATATTTATCACAACTAATGAACCAATAGTGATACATTATTATTAACTAAAATTCATATTTTATTCATACTTCCTTACTTTTTTTTTTTTTTACCTGTGTCCTTTTTCTGTTCTGGGATTCTAGCCAGAACAACACATTACATTAAGTTGTCATGCCTTCCTAGGTTCCTCAAGATAGTGAGAGTTTCTCAGATTTTCCTTATTGTTGATGACCTTAGTTTTAGGGAACCCTGGTCTGGTGTTTTGTAGAATAAATGCCTCTTGATTGGGGATTGTTTGATTAAAAAAAAATCATGAAGTGAAAAAAAAAAATCAGGATGAGATTGGGCTTGTTGGTTCTTGGAAGGAAGACTAAGGTGCCATTCCTGTCACATCATCTCAGGGGTACAAATTGTCTGCATGACCAGCGATGGGAAGCTTAGTCACATAGCACAGGTAGCATTTGCCAGATTTCACTGTGCTTTTTTGGTTTTTTTAAATAAGAAAAGGTCTCAAATCAGACACAGGTCTATCATAGGGCTGTGGACTCCCTGAGGGCAGGGACTTTGCCTGTTTCCCTCCCCACTGTGCACCCAGTGCCACACACAGTTATGCACATAGTAGGAGCTCAATGAATAGTTTGTTGAATGAAAAGGAGATCGATTAAATAAACGAATGTCTACAATATGATGCAATACTAGCAGTCATAAATATTTGGTGATATGGAAAAAATGTTAATGATAAATCCCAAGAACAAAACAGATGAAGAAGTTTCTATACATCTTATTTTCTATAAAGTGTGTGTGTGTGTATGGGTGTGTGTGTAGAAAAGAACTAGATAAATATTGTCAGCATGTTAACAGTGGTCATTGGTTATTGCTGGTGGAAGGGTTATAGGGGATTTTAATTTTCCTCGTTCAAAATTTTCACAAATTTTGACAATAAAAATGAACTACTTTTGAAATCAGAAAAAGTAAATTTTACTAACCAATGTCACCCTAATACATTGAAACAATAAAAAAAAAAGAAAAATAAATACAATAAAAAAGGAGAGAAGTTTTCACTTTCAACAAGATTCTCGAGCAAGAAAAACAGATGTTCTGACACAGTGCCCAGCAGCTGCATTATTTAGCTGTGTATTAGGATCTGTGAAGGAACCAAAATCAGTGGTGTGGTTCACGGAGGGTGTTGTCCTCAAAATTCTGCAGTTTCTAGGAAACAGGGTACACCAGGCACCATCTGGTTCTGATTTAGAGCATTAGAGTTGCAAGATCATGAGCTGTATCTTTGTTACTCTCATAATAAATTGTTTAAAGTTAAAAAAAAAAAAAAAAAAGGAGTAAAGAGCAAAACCAAATGCGCAGGATGCCAGAGTGAATGGCATTATTGTATCGTTAGTTTTCTCCTCCCTGGGGCTTTGCATTTTAAAAACACATGTTGTGGTTTTTCTATGATTATCTTCCCACTTCCTGTGTTATATCTCCTGTACTGTAAATACCCTTTTGTATAGTCATGCTTTTCTTTCCTGGTGTCTTATGTGCATGTCTTTCTTAATATTCACTAATTTTCTGCAAACTTCCAGTGTATATTTTCCTAGTACTAAGTTGTATGAGTCTGGTGGTATTTTATTCCCCAATAAGAATTTTAGGACCCTGGCTTCAAATTGTAGTGTCATCTTGTATCAGCTGTGTGATCTGGGGAAAGTCACTTAACCTCTCTGAGTTTCCTTTTCAAAAAATGAAGACAATATATGTACTCATTGCTAGTATTGCAAGGGTTAGATGAAATTTTATATAAATATGTAGAGGATCTTTCCTAGTGCCAGTCACAAATGGGGCACTTAACCTTTGTTATCTTTTACTTCTTCTCCCCTCCCATGCTTACTTTGCACCCTGCCTCGAAGTCATTCTAAAACACCAATATATACTAAAGGATCAAGTCTAAATTTCGGCTGTCAGGGTCCTCTTCAAATGAGCCCTTGCCTTTCTTTGTGGTCTCAGTACCTTCCAGGCACATTCTATGTACATATTATGCTGTAGTCGCACCAAATTACTAGCTGTTGCTTAAATACATATTACTGTTCTCTCCATGCCTTCACACATGCTGTCTTATGTGTTTAGAAGTTTTTTGTGCTCCTAACCTGACAAACATCTTTGTGAAGCCTTCTCTGAGAGCTCAAGGCCCCCACACTCCCCTCTGAATACTTGTTCAAAACCTTATTAATGCAATTTCTTACTCAAGTGTCTACATCACTCGCTCTCTCACTTATTCAACAAATAGCTATCTAGCCACTACTATATGCCAGGCACTGGAATGCAACCTCTAGTTAAACTGTGGATTCCATAAGGACAGAGGTCTTGTTTTATTTTTCCCCTCGGTGCTTAGCCCAGAAGAAAAGCAAACACTCACTGTTTGTTCAATATTGAATAAAATCAGAGCATTTGTTTTCCAATAATCAAATTGAAATCCTAATGCTACAAGCACTTCCTTGTTTGCCCTTTAAAGGCAAAGATAAAAGACATATATTTTCTTTTACATGTCACATATTGTTATGCTTATTAACAATTCCATGGGGCTCAGAAATATTCCTTTGCTTTGAATGTTCTCCATCTGGAGAACATTAGCTAATTAAACCAAATTAAACCAAAGATTGCGGATGAGTTGGCCCCATTTATCTCCAAAGGATGAAATCCTTTTCTCTCCAGAGGATTCCTCAGACAAATATCAAGGGTCAATGTTATTTTTAGCAACATACAGTTTTGAAAATCTTTAGAATTTTTTTTCAGTTCTCAATTTGGCAACATATATTTTTAAAACTCTTTTTGTTAAAGAAATTACATTTACCAGTCAACTTCAGCTTCTATACAGAAGCATTTGTCTCGTTGTTAGATGATGTTGAATTACCATACGAGAGATTTAGTTACTGAGCTACAAAAAAGAAGATGGAAAAAATGCTTTATCTTTTCTTTTTTTGGGGGGTGGGGGTAAGTGCAGGATTCCTGTTGACAATGATATTCTGGGCAGATTGAATGGTGATTCAGAGAAAGCTATTTTTATCTTTCCTACTTAAGGATTTTCCGTGTTTGATGCTTACTATTTGACAGTATTTCTGAGCTTTCATTCTCATCCTTACCCTCTTCCCTTCTCCATTCTCTCCTAATGTAGAGAAACAGATGGGCCTTGTTTTCTTGGACTCATTTGGATACTCCTTGTACACTTCACTGGTCAATAATGAAAATTCATGTGCCAATTACATACTAATTTCCTTGAGCTTCAGAGTGAAAACACTTTATAACTTCACAACAGCAACCCCTCAATAATGGCCACACGTTTGAGTTTTACTGATATAAATTCAATCTTTTTTTCTCCGGTTGGAAACAATTTGTCCATCTCCTGAGTTTTATCACAAAATTTAGACTGACAGACCCTGATAAGAAGGAGCTAAATCAGGTTTCAGTGAAAAAGATACTCTGTGAACTTGAATAGTGAATAAACCAAATTTACTGTCTAACACTGCCATCCTTCCTAGGCAACGTGAACATGCACAACGGGCTCAACTGAGTTTCATCGAAAGCTGGAAACCCGTAAAGAAAGTCAGTGTGGGGCCAAAGAACCCGTAGGAGTTCACCCACCCTATGTAAGTGAGGCCCTCTTTCACATCCCTTCTTGGGGCTGTCCCTCAGGTCTTCTCAAGACTCTGACCTCCTCCTTTCCTTGTCTTCTTCTGGGGAGACAAAAGGAACCACCAAGGGCGGGGGTGGGGGCGATAGCTGTGGAATTCAGATCACTTGAGTTCAATAAAACAAACAGGTTCTGTGGGCCACAGCCCCAAACGATAGATTTGATCCGTCTTTAGCTCCTGAGTGACCTTTGGCATTTTACAGAGCCCCAGACCTCAGAGGGCTGTCATCAGAGACACTTGTCTCATTTGTCTTGTCTGAGGCCCTCACGGAATTTCCGCGGAGGCCGTTCATCCCCTGGGAGCGTTAGAGGAGGTTAGTCACGTCTTATAGTCTCAGGGAGAAATGGCTCTATTGCCTTGTGCTTTGGTATAAGGAGGGCCCAGGAAGTCCGTCTTTCACTCTGTTTAGAACACTGGTCACTGAAGTCCTTTGGGAGCACCCATGGGAGACAGTTTTAGAACCATCGTGCTGAGGTGATACGGTGTGTTTATCTTTCGGGGCACTGTGCATCTGTAACTCATCATATTTCTCTCTTTGTGTTGGTTATCAGGGGGCCCTGAGCCAACGTTTGTCCTATCTATAGCAAAGACTTCCCGACTTGCATCTTACTTCTATACCTTCGCTTTCCCTTTGCTGTATGTTTATTTCAAATTTACTTTATCTTGCTGTAGTGTTTGCATTCTTATAAGCAGCCTTAAATGCTTTTTGTAAGAAGACGGGTTATAGATAAATAAGTAAAATAAACACTTGTGGATAGGAAAATCCAGAGACAATGAGTTCTGGCAGGCAAAGGACAGCTACACAGATTGGACGCAGGCCTGCCACAATGTACCCACAGTATGGTGCAGACTGTGTTAGAAAATGCAGTGCCCTTTTGCGCACCATGGCCATCCTTACGCTGTGGATAAATATGGCAATGGCTGTGTGAATTGCACCCAAGTCATGAAGCCCATGAGTCCCTGAATGAATGGTAAAGCAGGGTCTAGCAAGGTCCTTTTCAACCTTATTGTTACAAAATGATGAGATTCTCCTCCAGGAGAAAAACTCAAGTGACCCAAAGGAAATGATTCACAGGGGATGAAACCAGAAAGTGGTGACAGATGGCTAAAGATGGTGTCCCAGAGGGAAAGTAGGAAGTGCCAAGCAGAACTGCAAAAAAAAGCATTTGTTAAAAGGTGAGTACCTAAGCCGTCCAAACCAGGGTCACAAGCTCCCAGCAAAGTGGCTAGAATTTCTGCTGATGAATTGAAGGAAATTTGCAATAAGGAAAAATACACCCATCTGAAAAGAAATTCAGTTCATAAGGTCAGCCCAACCCAAACAACATCAGTGAACAGGAATTTCGTTCCCTGAACAATACCAATCTTAGCCCAACCGTGGCCAGCTCATTCCTTTCCAGAGTGCACACAGTTCACACCTATTTTTGTACTGAAAATTCTACAGAGAACTTTTGGGAAAAAAAAAGTCCTGGACAGTCAGGAACCCTCGAAAAATGTGACTTTGTTTCCTTGTACAGCTGTATGTTGGCACAGGTCCCTTCGACTGTGAGTGATTGCCAAGTTCAGTGAAATGAGGGTAGTGAAACTGCCAGTCACCACACACACAGAAACTTTCTCAGGGAAGGGAGACAACATCACATTGCAAGGATCCCTTGTTAAAAATTAGTAAGAATTTCAGGTTGGTGAGAGCAGGGCTCTAAACCAAGCACAGGGACCTCTAACATGAGGCCCTGTGTGACTGCACAGATCACATGTTCACGGCGCCTATAGGCAGGATTTAAAGCCAAGGAAATGGATGAGATACTTAGAAATTCTGCATCTATATCCATGTGTCTAACTTCCTACTCGACATCTCCACTTGGATATCTTAACAGATATTGCAAACCAAACATTCAAAACCCAACCTTGACTTTTTACCCCCAAACCTGCTCATCCCAGTCTTTTCTAACTCTGTGAAAGACACTCCATCCTTCTAGGTGCTCATGCCTGAGACTTCTTTTTCTCACATCTCATATCCAGCCTTTCAGCAAATCCTCCCTTCAGGAGATAACCACAATTTCTACCACTACCTCTCTGGCCCAAGCTGCTGCCTTCTCTCACCTAGATTGTTGCAGTAGCTTCCTATTTTGGCCCTTCCCTCTCACAGTCTGTGTTAACACAACACCCGGAGTGATCCTGTTAGAGCTATAGTCAGATCACATCACTCTTCTGCCCCAAATACTCTAGTTGCTTCATCATCTCATTCAGACTGAAACTGTCTTCTAGGCTCTTTCCAACCAGCGTCCCATTGCCTCTTGAAGTTCATACTCTTCCCATATCACTGGACTCTAGTCACCCTGGGTGCTTTGCTATTCGTGAGAGGCAATAAACTCTATTCTGCCTCAGGGCCTTTGCACTGGTGATCTGCTTAGAAAGCACTTCATGTAACAGCCTTGCTTGCTTCCCTACTACCTTCAGTTCACTGTTCAAATGGAACCTTATCAGACCAGCCCATAAAAACAGCAAACCCATTCATGGCTCTTACAATCTCCCTTCACCTGCTTTATTTTTTTCAGTAGCTCTTACGACCACCTCACTTACTACATGTTTACTTGTTTACTTGTTTATAGATCTTCTTCTATCTGGTAAGAATCTATACTCCATTAGGAGAAACTGTGTGTCTTTTGTGTACTGCTTACGTATTCTCAGCACACAGTAGACACTCAAATATTTGCTGAAGGAAGAAAGGAAGGACCCCAGCATTTCTCACTCAGGTAGAGAAGGAATCAACTAGGAGACTCAGACGTGGCCAGAGAGGTAGAAAAAGAAAAACCAGTAGCATAAAGGATAACAGAAGCTTAGAGAGAAAGCATGTTTTACTGTGGTAAAAATACATAACATAAAATGGATCATTTTAACTAAAGTGTATCATCACCACTATCCATCTCCAGAACTTTTTTCATCTTCCCAAACTGAAACTCTTTACCCATTAAGCTATTAACTTCCCATTTCCCTTTCCACCAGACCCTGGCAACCAGCAATCTACTTCCTGTCTCTTATGAATTTGAGTACTCTAGGTATCTCATATAAGTGAAACCATACCGTATTTGTCCTTTCGTGACTGGCTTTTTCAATTAGAATAGTGTCTTCAGAGTTCTTCCATGTTATAGCATGTACCAGAATTTCTTTCCTTTTTAAAGCTGACTAATATTTCATTGTATGCCTATACCACACTTTCTCCATTCATCTGTCCATGGTCATTTTGGGTTGCTTCTACCTTTTGGTTATTATGAATAATGCTGCTGTGAATAGGGGTGTACAAACATCTCTTTGAGACCTGGCCTTGAGTTTTTTTTGGGTATAGACCCTGAGTGGAATTGCTGCTGCATCATATGGTAATTTTATGATTAATTTCTTGAGGACCTACTGCACTGTTTTTCTAGTAGCTGTACCAATGTACAAGGGTTCCAATTTCTTTTATTTATTTATTTATCTTATTTATTTTAATTTTTGACAGAGAGAGAGAGAGATACAGAGACAGAGACAGAGAGAGAACTGAACTGGGGGAGCTCCCAGTTCAGCATATGGGTCCGCATGGGCCAGGGCCGGGATTCGATCCCCAGTCCCTGGCGCTGCAAAGTGAGCGCTTAACCCACTGAACCATCCTGCTCCCCCTCCAATTTCTTTATATCCTTGTCAACACTTATTATTTTCTGATAAATTAAAAAAAATAATCACTATTCTAATGGGTGTGAAGTGGTATCTCACTGTGACTAGGGGAAAACATTTGAAACCCAAGGGAGTGGTTAACTGTTGGAGCTGCTCCAAGATCTGAGGAGTCATGGCAGAGAGTGCCCTCGGGCTTGTCAATGTGGAGGTGGTGAGGACTCCAGCAGAATGCTGGAGGGCCACCAGATTAGAGCAGGCAGAAGCGTGACTGGGTGACGAAGGAGAAAGATGACATGAGAAGCTCGTCTGTGCTCAGGAGCAGAGAACTATTATTTATTGAACATTTGCTATGGTTTGACATTGTGGGAGATGCTGAGTTGGCAGAAGAGCCAAAAGATGGGATTCCTGTCCTCATGGGGCTGACAGTCCAGCGGAGGAGATAGTCAACACATTTATTTAGCTCCAATTTGATAAGTACTTAAAGAGAGAAGTGGAGGGTGCTAGATTATAGCAAGTTGGCACCTGAAGAAGGGAGGGGAGGAGGGGGTCGGAGGAGTCACCCAGAGCAAGTGACACTGGGTCTGCCTTCAGGGAGAGCATGCTTTGGTCCTGCTGACATGGGTATGTGAGTCCCCAAGGCAACTCCTTTTCATTGAGTGTCACCTACATCAGAACCAGAATACGCAATGGTGATCAGTTATGTATGTCCAACTGACGCTGGCTCCCTGCTCAAGCAGGGGCTTAGCCCCCACCCACAACCTTCCCCAATGACTTCCGTGTGTCCTCTGAGAACATCTCCCATGCTCTCAAATCAGCCTGTCGGCCTCTTCTTCTTCCGCTCTGGCTTGCATTTGCCCAGATACCAACCCTCCTCTTAATATTCCCACAGGAGAAGAATGGGTTTTCAAGCATGGTGATACCCATAGGCCGAAGGTTGGTACATGTTTCAAGAGCTCAGAGAGATTTACACATATATTTTTGCGCCACTCCCTTGCTTTATACAGTGGGCTTCTCATTCCTTTCCTGAGCCCCTGAAAACTCCCAGGGAAGACCGTTTGCCAAAATGCAAACCAAGGAAAAAGGATAGACGCAATGATTTTGGATTAAGCCTGGCATAAACCCCGGGTCCAGTCTGCCATATTTACTTTTTTCTTAATCTAAAATAACAGAGATAACATACACAATGGACTTTCGAACTTGCCACTTTTCCCTTATCTTTTTTCCCTTTGCGAGCCTAAGACATCATATTCTCTCATACAATCCCTCCAAAAAGAAAGAAAGAAAAGAACAAAAACCATACACACACAAAAACCCACCCTTTGGCCATTCCATTGCCTGCTGCCCATGCAGAAGAACAGACTCTATCTGATATTTCAGCTGGAAGGCAGGGTGGCAGATTCTTTCCAATGGGGCGGTGACTTCCTCCCAGCATTCAGAACACACCCCTTCCCAAAAATCCGCCCTCCTGGGCAAGCAGCACAAAGGGAGCAGACCCAGCTCTGGGCGTCAGCAAATGCCCACATCCCTTCCTTTTCCTTTTACACCCAGTGGCCTGAGAATCGCACAAGAGCTTGGGGAATTGGGGCCACCAACCCGTGCATGGCTGCGTTGGGCCTGGACAGGGCCTCGCTCTCATTTCTCACCCTCGGGGTCCGTCTTCCAAACCCACCGCCAGAGTGATGGTCCTGCGTCCCAAATCCGAACATTATTTCATCCCGTCTACTGAAGTAGGTGCCATGAATGACACCCTTCTACAGCTAGAGAGTGGGGATGGTTGCACAACATTTTGAGTGCACTAAATTGTACATTTTAAAATGGTTAAAACAGTGTTTATGTTATGCTATGTGATTTTCACCACAATTAAAAAAAAAAAGTACTTGGTGTCTAGTTGTTGCTCTTTTAGCAGCTGTTAATGGTCATTGGTTCGGGGTTACAAAATGTTCGTATGCTAAGTCTATAATTCCTTCCTCATTTATTAGCTGGACTATTTCTGTGCAGAGAAAATCCCTTCCCTCCTCCTCTTTACCTGGTGAATTCCTAATTCAGCCAGATCCTTCAGGATCCTGCTACCATATTACCATGGTGAAGCTCTATCTCGATCCCAGCACTTGTCCTTTATTGTAGTTTTTTGTTTCCTCCATGTCCTCCACCGACTGTTAGCTCATCACAAGCAGGTTCAGACTCCTACTCTTTGATTCTGCCCAACAGAAGAGTGGGTGCTCAATCAACATTGGTGAAATGAGGGTCACTCATTTCCACACCTCTAGAAGCATAAGACATCACATTTATAAGCCCACCGTCCTAGGTGCCAGGAGTCTGGCGCGGCTTAGCTGGGCCCTCTGCTCAGGATCTCACGAGGCCGTAATCAAGGTGGCGGCAGGGCTTTTTCTAATCTGTGGGCTCCACTAGGGAAGAATTCATTTCCAAACCCATTTAGGCTGTTGGCAGAATTTATTTCCTGTTGGCTGTACGACTGAGGTGTCTGTCTGTAAGTCAGGGGCTACTCTGTGCTACTAGAGGCTGCCCACCAGTCCTTACCACACAGCCGTCTCACAACATGGCAGCTTAGTTTTTCCAAGTCAACAATGGAGCATGCGTCTCTGCAGCATGTGCTAGCAGGGCAGAACCGTATGTCTATAATTGTAACTCTTTTATTTTATCTTATTTCGTTGTTTGAGAGAAAGAGAGATCCCAGAGCAGTCTCCATCGTTGTATGTACATCATGAACTAATGATGTACATGGTTTTATCCACACAGGTGAATGTGGCGCTGCACAGAGTGGGAACCGAATTGTATTGTTGTATGTACATCATGAACTAATGATGTGACATGGTCTCATTCCACATGGGTGAATGTGGGACTGCACAGGGTGGGGACCGAATTGGGGGCCTCCCGTGTGGAAGGCAAGAACCCTCACTGCCCTGAGTCATCCTGGTGGCCACCAGATGCACCATAGTTCAGTATATGGGGTTGCATGGGCCGGGGCCAGGAATTGAACCCTGTACCTCACAATTGAGAGGCAAGCGCTCACCCTCTGAGCTATCCCAGCATCCCCTATGATTGTAACTCTGTTCACCCTTGCCACGTTCAACCGGTTGCAAGGAACTCACATGTCCCACCTACCCCCACACAGGGTATGAACATAGGATAGGGTGACCAGATGTCCCGCTTTTGGCGGACAGTCCCAATTTTTAACAATTTGTCCCGCATCCTGCGGCATTTTAAAAAAGTCCCAATTTTTGGAAAGAATGCACGACAAGCTAGGGAATGGCGGGGGATAGACCAAATTTTTAATCAAGAACCCCCTCTCCCCCCGGTCAATGGTGTCCCGCTTTACCAATGTTAAAATCTGGTCACCTTAAGTCATAGGAGCCACCCTAAGCTAAGACCTGCCCTCCACAATTAGCTGTGACTTATAGAGAGTCGACTGTGTACTGGACACTATGTGAAGCACTTTTCACTAGTTATTTCTTTTTTAAAAATATTTATTTTATTGTTTTTGAGAGAAGGTGAAAGAGAGGAAAGGAGGGAGAGGCCTAGAGCAGTCTCCGTAGTTGCGCATCCTTAGCTGTGACATGGTTTCATTCCACACAGGTGGATGTGGGGCTGCAGGGGGTGGGAACCAAACTGGGGGCCTCCTGCATGGGAGGTAAGAACCTTTGCCACCTCATTAATGATTTAATTTAATCTTCAAGCCACCCTGAGATAAATACTGCTTTTACAGTATTTAACTGTAAAACTTATACTCTTTTTACAATATTTATTTCATAAGTAAAAGAGTCATCTTACAGATTTGGAAATCAAAACTCAGAAAAACTGATGTTTAACTTGCTCAAGGTCCCATAACCAGTAAATGAAAAATCTGGGGTTCAAACCCAAGTTTGATCTTAAAATCACTTTCTACCCTTCAAAACTCACATTTTTTAATAGTTTGTCCCAAAAAAACTCTTTTAAAAAATTGTTCCTGGGGAAGGCGGGATGGCTCAGTGGGTTAAGAGCTCACTTTGAATATTTATTTATATATTTTTATTGCTTTTTGTCAGAGAAAGAGAGAGATACAGAGACAGAGAGAGAACTGAACTGGG
>PVKE010016346.1:0-32114 GCA_004027555.1 Craseonycteris thonglongyai | reverse complement strand
CTCTCGTGCACTTCCCATATATGAGGAAAATGCTAGGTAACAATGAATTAAACGTGTCATTATTTATTGAGACCCTGCAAGTGCTTCAAAAACAGTTTGAAGAGAGATTTCTGCAGTTTACAAATATCGAGCCAATTGTCTCCTTCTGTATCAATCCTTTTACTTGCCAAATAAATGGAATAGAACTAGCCGCATGTATGGCAGACCTTGTTCACGGGAAAGCAGAAGAACTAGAGTTAGAAATTTTGAACCTTAAGAACGATATTTTGCTAAAATCCTTAATATCAGAGGACTTACGGAACATAGTCGACAAAGAAAGGTTCCCATTTTTTAAAAAAGCGGCATGTAAAATCAAATCGTTTTTCGGGTCAATGTATTTATGCGAATCTTTGTTTTCAAACATGAATTTAATAAAATCACGATATAGATCTCGACTTACTGATGAGCATCTTAATAATTGTTTGCTAACAGGGTTGTCGTCATACTCTCCTAATCACGAGGCACTGGCTAATGAAATGCAATGCCAAAGATCACACTGACAGATTGTTTTTTTTTATGTTTTCTTTTATGTTTTTTTAAATGATTTTATTAATTTACTTTGTATTACGTTTTGTATATATGTTTGTGTGTATATAATTTGTACAATAAATTTATTATTTTAAAATTATTTTTATTATTTTTTATTCTTGTTCAATAATAAATATCCTTAGAAATAGCTGGTGCCCGCCGCCCTACCGATATTTTAGAATGCGCCCTAGGGTATAAAAAGGTTGGGAACCCCTGGTCTATCCCATCAGCAGAAAAATAATATTATAACTATCTCCTACCTTAAAAATACTCATATTTCCCCATTAAACCCCACCTTCCATTTGTAGCTAGACATCCTCTTTCCTCTCCCTTTCACAACTTTTCAAAAATGTTATTTACTTATGCTGCCTCCATTTTATCTCCTCCCACTCACTGTTCAACCCACTTCCATGGAGCTCTGCCTCCACCATTCTATTAAAACTGCTCTTGCTAAGGTGACTAAAGACCAATCATGTTACTAAAGGCAATGGACAATTGTCAGATTTCTCTTGCTCAATTATTTAAAAAATACTTTCCCTTCCCTTTGCTTCTGTGACAACATCCTTATCAGACTTTTATATCTGTTTCTTCTTCTTAATCTCCTTCAGTATTTTATGCTCCTTCTCATTTGTACTAGTTTGCCAGATATCACGCCCTTCAAACATTATCTACATGCCAATAATGCCCCAGTTTTTACATCCATCTTGAGTTGTATTCCATGCTCCAGTCTTGTATATTTCTAGCCTACTCAACATCTCTACATGAATATCTCACATACATCTAAAGCAGTATGGCCAACAATGAACTCATCTCCACAAATCAGCATTGCTTCCAGGGGCATTAGTATCTACCCAGTTACTTGTGCCAACTACCAGGAAACCATTCCCATGGTTCCTGCTTTCCCACTTCCTCCTTCCAATTATCACCAAGTACTATTGATTTTACCTTTTACATTGAAATTACGTAATTTTTCAGCACTTTCACTGCTATCATCATAGACTAGTGTATAGTATTTCTCACCATCTCTCCTTCTTGATCTCCCTTTTTCTCACTCCTACCATTGCATTCTTTATACTCAGCAGCCAGAGTGCTCTTTCAGACATGCAAATCTGATGATGTCATTCCTCCATTCATGACACTTGTGTTAGGCAAGAGTCCTAAACATGAGGCTCTCAAAGACGTTGCCCTATTTACCTCTTTGGTTACTCCTGCCTCTTGGTCACTATACTCCAATTACACTGTCTTGCTTTAGTTCCTCATCCCATATTCTGGTCCCTCTGCCCAGATTACCATGCCATCACAACTCCTTCACAGCTGGTAAATCCCTTTCCTGCAAGTCTCCATTTATGTGTCACTTATCCTACATACCCCACCCAGGTACCCCTGTTATTTATATTCTCTAAGAGTATCTTGGATTTTTCTCTGATGGCATATATATCACAATTATAATTAAATAGTAATTTATTTAAGATCTCTTCCCTGAATTACACTGTCAGTACCATGAAGACAAAGAGCATCAGTCTTATAACTGTTGTATGCCTCAAAGTCCAGCCCTACTGGAGCTACCTGTTACTTAAAGGAAAACTTTTCTAAATGTCAAGCAGTGGTTCATAATATGAATAAACATTTCTAATTTGTAAAGATAGTGACTGAAGCTTTTCTGCTCATTGTAATTACTCTCTGCTGCCGTAAACAGAGTGAATACATGCATTCACTTATTCTGCCAGAGGCCCAGACAGCCTGTACGTTTACCTTTGGTATTTCTTTGGAGCCCAGTGCTTTGGGACCTTCTCGATTTAAGAAACTTCGATAAGCTTGGTAATTAGTGCGTTTCTTTTCAGAATCTTCAGGACTTATAGACTTTTGGGGCAGGGAAACGAAAATGAACACAGTTATAGAAAATTCATGCAAAACTAAAAATACCTATCAATAAATTAACATGGTCACTTCTGTATTTGGTCCTGAAATTAACAATTTACAAATGCCTGCCTTATAAACATCCCTGCATCACCTGCTGTCAAACCTTACCACTCTCTCTAAATGCACATACTTCAAGGTATAGAGTAGATACATATGCCAAGTTGCCAGCCCTAAGGAATCAAATGAGTGTATTTTATGTCAAAATTCATGTGAATTTAAATTCTGTTTCACAATATATCATGTGTATTTTAATGGAAAAATAAATTTTCCCCCAAGTAAACTTGATCACAAAAGAAAATATCCTATGTTTATCCTATGCCTTTGCACATCCCTAAAACAACCTAAATGGCCCTATACCTCTGGGAATATGAACACTATAGTCTGAAATTTAACAACCTCATGTAAACAGCTAACTCAAAGGGGCAAGCTTTATTCCAAAAAATAGCACATCGCATATCTCACTATTTCCCTTCTAGATTTAATCTCTCCTATTTTATTGCTTTCAGTATATCTTACCATGGGTATGTTTCATAAAATATGGGAGAAATTTTCATATTATATATCCCTGGATTCACTCCAAGTTTCTGATTCAGAGATGGGGAGTATGGTCAGGGCATGTGAATTTGAGGGGAAAATAGCCTAGGTAACTCTGATTCAATAAACACTACAATATGACCTCTGTAGTTTTTCCCATTTCCTATCTTACATTATTTTTCACTTGGAAGTACCCTCAAGTACCTTTGAGAGTAGATAAAATGCTACTTCTATACAAATAAGGGATTTAACTAACAAATTAGGTAAGGTATTTGGGTTATAAGATGGTCCTAAACTCTAACTCTGCTTTTTCACAGTGGTTCTTAATGTTGGTGTACATTCATATCATCAGAGGTCATTAAAATACCTCTGCCCAAATCAAAAGCCCCAAGAAACTCTATTTTTAACAAGCTTCAAATGAGAGTCTGATGCATACTGAAAATGAAAAATTATTTGTTCATCACATTAATTTTATGAACAAGAAATAATTTTGAATTATAAACACCTTATAAAATAACTTTGAAGCACAACTATTTATAAAGTAAAAATTATTTGACCAAAATATAATAGATTGAATTTATTAAATAGACTTTGGTGTTCTCAAAACTGCTCAAGTAAAAGTTCTCTGAATTGCTTCTATTTCAACTTTGAAAAATACAGTGAAAAGTAACTTAAAGATTTCTTCTCTTTTAAGCCTCTATAAAGTGAACATGTTTAGGGCACATGATGAAAAATATTTATTCACCAGAAAGTATTTAGTGAAGAAAAATCTGAGACTCAAAAGTTCACTGTTCCCTTAAATGTATATGAGCATTGACCACAAAAAAATAACAAAAACAAAATAATCTTGAAATCATCACCATTTCACTGTTCTGCACTAAAAAAGAATGGTACTGAGCAGTTAAAGTAGACAGCATTCTGCTTTTAATTCTAAGTGCCTAGGAGTCTTATAAGAATTGTGGTTTTTCATTATGAATCCAAGGTGGTTCCAAATTGGAGATGCTAAGCAACCATTTACTTCTCAGATATACATAAAACACTTAAAACTTTTAAAAACCATTCTGCAGTATCTCACCGGTTTTTCCTTTGAAAATAATCCCAGTATCTCAACATTCTTATACAAGAGCAAACAGAAATACATTTTAGGGCAAATACAAATAATAATTATTTTAACAGTAATAGCAAAAACTTATATAGCACTTAGTACGTACTAAGCATCATTCTAGTGGTTTTACATATTGACTCATTAGGTACTATTATGACTTCCATTTTACAAATGAGGAAACCAAAGCAGAGAGACGGGAGGTAACATGACCAAGGTCACTCATCCACTCAGTGGCAAGGCTATGAT
This sequence comes from Craseonycteris thonglongyai, assembly GCA_004027555.1. Classification (NCBI taxonomy): domain Eukaryota; kingdom Metazoa; phylum Chordata; class Mammalia; order Chiroptera; family Craseonycteridae; genus Craseonycteris; species Craseonycteris thonglongyai. The sequence continues at coordinate 27,742 of PVKE010016346.1, read as the reverse complement.
CTGACACACTGGCTCCAGAGTCCATGTCAGAGTCACCAGGTTTCTACTTTTTTTTTTTTTTCCTTAAAAGACCTAAGTTCAAAGCTGGCTCTACCACTTACCACCTAGATAATCTTATAAAAGTTAAACTTTTTCTGACCATTTCCTCATCTACAAAAGTTACATAAAAATAAGTATCTCACAGTGTTGCTGTAAAGATTACACAAGATGCCATGTTTTAGCACAATATCTAGTACACAATAGCACTCAATAAATATTGGCTAATTTAGCTATATTAATAACCTATGTACTTCAATAGCATCTAATATGGCTGTATCTTAAAAGTACTATATATAATGACTTAATAAAAGTTAGAAATAAAACTTGATAATAATCAAATTCAGATCAATTAATATATAGCCCTAACATGATATAGTTCTGGGAAATTTCTACCTCTTTTTTTTTAGCTGGAGAACTTTTGATTTTCTTAGGAGTTTTTGTCTCTTTCAGTTCAATGGCATTTTCCTTTCTTTTAGAGGCCATAGGCTCTGTTTCTTTGGAAGTACTCTCTTCTTTGTTTTTCAAAAGTGTCAACTTGGAACTAGCTTTAGGAGAAGTTTCTCCTATTTTGTGAGCAGATGACTTGGAATATTGCTGAGATTCTTTAGAACTTTCGCATTTAGTTTGCTTCTTAGGACTATAGTTCTTTCTTTCGTCTGAAGATTGTTCTGTTTTTACTAGGAAAAAAGAAAAGATCATGATTCTTGTTTTGGAAAAGGATATCCAATATCAAGACTATTTTTTCATTTTTCAACTGCGTAATCTCAGCATACAATGTCATATGGTGATTTTGTAATATTTACACTAGGATTTTAGTTTTTTATATAGCACATTTATTTTTAAAAATTAAACATCTATATACTACTTCTTTGTATAACCAGTTCAGATTAAGGAATCTGTCGGTGTCTTTAAATAAAAATTACTCATTAATTGAAATAATATGGTAAATTTCATCTAAAAACATAAACTTCATTGCACAGATAATCCTCAATGATCTGAAATTCACACATAAAACTTACTGACTAGAATATATTACACAAAATTTGATTTATAATAGTTGTAAAAGTCCCAAAGCTTGACATTTGAAGACTAAAAAGTACTATATAAACAGACTTACTTACAGGGTTATGACCATCTATACTAGCAGATGGTTAGATATCAAGACTACTAAAAAATAAAACCTACAGACAATCACTAGAGAGGTTCAAATGACCCGGACAACACTCAATCAACTCTATAAGCCTGAAATATCTACTTTGTCCATTTGTTACACGATACTTAAAAATTAACATGAGCCTTCAAGAGCTGTAATACATTTCTCACAATAATCATATAGCAGGTAGACATCCTATACCAGCTAATAGTCAAATAGCTTTCAAAGTATCTAAGCAAAGCATGTTCCAATATTCCTATGAAATAATGTCTACCTAACAGTATAGGCAATTATTAAATAGAATGTTTTAAAAAGGTGACCATGAATTTTCCTCTATAAAGATAAATGTTCCACCTTATATTACCTTTATAAGGATATCTATGTTTTTCTGCTTTACTTAAATTGCCTTCAACAGATGAAAATGCTTCTCTCTCTCCTGGGTCTTTTTGAGCCTAAGAAAAATTTTAAAGTGTCAAATGTGACAAACAATAGGAAAACTACTACCTCAAAACATGTTGTTAAAATTGACCAAAGTTTTAAGTTTTAATTTTAAGTTAAGGGCCACCTGCCAAAGCAGGACAATACAATAAATTTTCATTCATTCATCCACAAGATTTCTGGGAAAAATAAAGCATATTTCATTATTTTTAATTTTACAGTTAAAGAAACAGATGGAAAAGGCATAAAAAAATACAACTATAAACTATTATACCAGTTCTTCCCAACCTGTGAGTCTGGAAATGGAAGCCTTATTCCTGCTTCTTTCATCTCAAATCTCAAACTGTTTTAGCATTATGAGGTCAAAAACTAAAACCTAAACCCATAAGACTAAATTAAAAACAACCTAAAATTCAAAATAAGAGAGAACATTTTCAAGAGAAAAAATCCCTATTTTCTCTCTACTGCTTCCTCCTCAAGCCTCCACTTTACAAGATGTCACAAGTCGGGGTGTGTGACAGTACTTTTTAATTTTTCAGTAATTATAATTTGAATGCCTTTAGATGGAGTCTTTTCAAATCACAAAGTCCCCACCACCCTCTACTGTTTTATAGCTTTTAAAATACTCAGATATTGATACTGACAATATTAACTGAATGTGATTCAAAGTAAGTAAGTGCAATTATTTTTGGAGATCAATGCTTAAAAAAATATCCTGATGCTTTTAAAGATTTCAAAAAAATACTCATTATTATTTCAGACTGTCCTAATATAGATCTTAAAGTTAACTAATTAAAAATAGCAAAGGTGTGCTTCCCCAAAAGATAATAATATTAATATATGTTATTAAATTTAGGTTTCATAGGAATCTTTATAAGTATTATTCTCTGAAAACGTACACAAGAATTCCTTTGAGATAATGAGTAAGTAAAAATTGCAATTCACTGTTTTGTGAAGAAGGAAAGGTTCTGGTTGGCTTTGGCTCTTTCAACCTTCCTTTGGGAAGAGTAAGTTTCTCAATGAGCTTTTCCATATACATTTCTCTAAATTAAAATAATCTGCTTCTTTCTGTAAGAGTTACCCATGGTTCTATCCCCAGGGGTGAGAATACACAGGTATGAAAGGGATGACTGATCTGTATTGTGTAAACAGCCCACTAAAAAGGCCACCTTTTTGTTCTTAGGTTCTTCATCCAGCATGGCTAATGTTCTGGCAAACTCTTCATCTTCATGCAGTTGTCTCTCCAGCTGTAAAGCGTGTCAACACAGTGAGTTGCTTTTTCCTTTTTACAAATGAAAGTTTTTAAATGTTTGATTCATGATACTTAGAAGAAACTAGATAACATTTTCCAGAAAGTAACTATGACATTTTTTAAGTATCACAAGTTTGTTTCACTAAGCCATAATAGATTTCAGAACAAATATTTCTAGTTTTAAGGAATGATAAGTAAATCGAGCATTTTTTTCTTTTTTTTTAAAGAAAGAATGCTTTGAATGTGGCTGTTTTCGGAGAATAGATTATATTTATTTATTTTTGAGAGAGAGACAGAGAGACAGAGAGACAGAGACAGAGAGAGAGAGAGAGAGAGAGGGAGAGAGAGAGACGGAGAGAGAACTGAACTGGGGGAGCTCCCAGTTCAGCATATGGTTTTGCACGGGCCAGGGCCGGGGCCAGGATTTGATCCCCGGTCCCCAGCGCTGCAAAGTGAGCACTTAACCCACTGAGCCATCCCGGCTCCCCCCCCCCCCCACCCCCCCCCCGAGCATGTTTTAAAGCTATATTCTCACTTAAAAAGTTTGAAATCTATGCTTGTTTCTTAATGGTCCTAAAGCAACACTTACAGATCTCTTATTTCTATTTATTTTAAACTCTAGAAAAAGCTCTGAAAAGAATTTCATCCTCACAGAAAACAATAGTGTGGAGGGAACAAAAGAGTGAATTTAAGAAATCAAGAAAATAACATAATTTTCTTTGCACACAATAGTAAGATATACGAGGGGCTGTCCGGAAAGTATCTAGTCATGTCATATGAAAATAGAGGCATTTATAGCTAAGTTTTTTTCTGAACAGCCCTCATATAAAACTATCATTAATACCAACCATCAAACTCCTATTTTCAACTACTAATTCAAATGTAGTTTTAACTTTTGAAAATTTAAGTCATCACATCACAAGTTTTTCTAACATGCTAATATTAACACACAGTCTAATTAACTTCACTGTTATTTTCAAATACTATCACTTTCAGCAAAATGGAGCTCTTACAGAAAAGAATGTGTAGCAGTAGAGTACATTTCTCATTATAAGCTAAATGGTTTTATGCCCCCTAGTACAACGGCCTAATGTAATATAAAAAAAGGGAGCCCTATATTATTTAAACAAATGAAAGGATTTCAAAACATACCCAGTCCTAAACAGGTTGGGAAATTGGTGTAAGACTGATGAGAACATCAGTAACCAAGCCTTTTCTTATTTATAAAATAAGCTATGCAGAACTATAAGCAAGCCAGACAGATGCACATCAATATATTCTGTGCTAATATTTCTTCACCCTAACTGAATCACATATCTAACTACTAAAAACAATATAAAAATCTTCATCACAAAAAGGTCTTTCAAACATTAAATCTCCAGTGTCCCTGCAAGGATTTCGTGCTGAGCCCTCCCTATACCATATTTCCAAAATTTCACACTGTGTAGTAAGCTTCTAGTAAAGAGGATTCTAGATGTTTTAGATGACAGAAGAAATTTATATACTTTCATAAGAAATTCACTAATGGCAATTATAGCACCATGTGACCAAAATCCTATGTTTTAATACAATGTTTACTACAGCAGATGGTATTTAACACTGTGTATATACTGACTTTGATTTAGATACTATACACGCACTAAATGAATAAACAAAGAGGTGAAAGTGAGAGGGAAAAAGGAGAGGAAAAAAAGAACTATATTACGAGGTATAATTAGGACAGATATCAGTGACTAACACCCTAAAAGTTCATCATACTAATAAATTACCCAAACAAGATTCTGAAAGAATGTCATAGAAATGAAAAAAACAGGAAGTTGTGATAGAGTATGATACCTGGTTTGGAAAGAATGGGGTAAGCCTCAAGTATTTTGGACAGATAAGAAGTTAGGTCACTAAAAACTTACAATTTAACCTAGACCATCTGTACTATCTTGAGACAGGTGGATACCTGGTTTGCAGTTTATGTAATTCAGTATAATAAAATAAAATAGAAAAAGATTTTGAAAACACAAACTATAAACTGCCAAATGAGTAACATGTGAACAAATCAGATATATTTCAGAAGTCTGGAATACTATTCTCTCACAACAAAATGTCAAGCACTAAAATGAGCACTGATGTCACAGTAGTTGAGTGAGACATACACAGCCCTGATGTGTGGAGTTAACAACCTGTACATATATAGGAAGACACGTAAATAGCAATTATAACAAATGCTAATATTAGGTAAGATGGGATGTGACAGAGTATATAGAAGGGGTTTCTATTATATTAATAGTTTAGGGAGTATGAGAAAGTGACACTTAAGCTATTATAATAATCAGGAAGAGTGTTTAAACAGCGGGTACCAAGGTCTGGAGCCTCTATCTAACAGACATGAACACTGCTCCTTAAAATACTTTCTTCATCTGGCTTCCATAAAATACCAAACTCTCCTCATTTCCTACTTCACTAGCTATTCCTTATTAAACCTCTTTAGCTGGATCATCCTCCTCTTTCTGACCTCTAAATGTTAACAGTAAGCCCAGAGCTCAATCCTGTCACTTCTCTGTTTATATTTTCTCCCCATGATCTCATCTAGTTGCAAAGGTTTTAGATACCATTCAAATCTATTGATTCCTAAATACAGGTCTTCAGCTTAGACCTCGCCCTGAGCTACAGATTCCACTATCTAACCACCCACTCTGTATCTCCATTTGGAAGTCTCAGGTATCCCAAAATGAACACGTCCAAAACAGAAGCTTTGATTTCTTTGTATCAGTGTTTCAGTCTTAAATAGTCTCACCATTAATTCAGTTGTTCAAGCCAAAAATCATGGAGACATCTTTGAATCTTCTTTTCCCTCATACTTTACATCTAATCTGTCAACAACAGCTTGAAGGTTGCACCTTCAAACCACAGTTTATGACCACTTCTCACTACCTCTTCTATTATCACCCCAGTGCAAGACAAGTCATCTCTCCTCTGCCCTACCACAATAGTCTCCAAACTGATTTGCTTTTGCTCTTGCCCCACCATGGTTTATTAGCCTCATGCAGCCAGAATAACTGTCTTTTAAGGTCCACCAAGTCACATCACTTATCTATTTAACACTCCAACAGCTTCTCATCTCACAGACACTAAAATCCAAAATCCTTACCAACCCAAGTCCTTTAGACATGACTAAAGACCTAACATCACTTACAGGATTTGCTGCTGATTACTTCTCCAAACTCATCAAACTCAAACACTTCTACCTCAGGATGCTTGCACTTGCTGTTTTGTTTAGAGGAAAACTTCCTCCATGTAGCCAGACCCTAGCTCACCATTATCACTTCATTTTGTGCCCCAATATCGCTTCCTCAGAAGGGCCTTTCTGATATTCCACTTAAAATAGAATTCTCATAACCCCACTGATCACCCCAAAACCATCATTTACTTTTATTCATATAACTTACAGTGACCTGACATTACTTAAAACATTTTTTTTTTACTGCAGCATCCTTATCACTGAGAACTGTGCCACTCACTCACTAAGTGCTCAACAAATACTTACTCAGTGAATCTATAGGTTTCCCATTCAAGAGAGCATTCTGAATTGGAAACAGATTTAGGGATCTTCAGCACATACATATTGATTAAAGCTGCAGGAGTGCATGAGATTACCCATAGTAAAAAGAAAAGAGATGTGACCAAATTAAATTGTTTTAACTATTCTAAAGGAGGCTTCCATTCAAAGAAATTCATAATAAATCTCTAAATTTATAATAAACCTCTCATTTATCTTTTGTATTATTATACATTTAGATTTTTATGTATTAGGTTTCAACTTATTTCACATAAAACTTTTACAGTGAGGCTCAGTCCAAAATTAGACTAGGACAGTCTTGATTACTTGCTTGGGTAGACTAACTAACAAGTCACAACATCAAGTTGTTAATGATAGCTAAGCAAAATGGCAATACCTCTGCATCTTCATCAAGTTGCAATTGCTTGGCGATGGCCTCATCATTTAATCTGGAATCATCTGCATTTTGTGAAGTCTATATTTCAAAGAAAATCAAGCAAGATCAGCATAAATCTTAAGGTAAAAATAAGGTGCTTTTGCTTCAGTGTAGCTGGTTAATTACACCAATGAGAGTTAATTGTATCAGTAATGGGATAGTTACTGGCAATGCACACCAACCAGAAAATCATGTTTGTGGCCACTCCCCAACCACATCTAATTTCCTAGTGACCAAATACCCTTCAGAAAGATGGGTCTCACTTAATTCTGTTGAAATGTTCAAGAGAAGTACCAAAATAAACAAATAAACAAAAAATAAAAATAAAAACAAAACCCACTACTGTCTTGGTTTGAGAAGTAGTCCAGAACACTGGCAAACCAGTATGAGATGATTACACTGCCCTAGGGAGGTACTAATGAAATCAATAAACACACACCATTTAACAGGCTTTAACTCAAGGGACTACTTTCTCTATAATTTATCTGTATGTCTTTCTCCATTTCTAGAAAAGAGGTGAAACCAACATTAAGAGAAAGTAGGCTTCATTTGGGGACAAATTTATTGTCCACTTTTGTCTGGCTGAGGTTGGCAGTAACATGAGTTTGCATTCTGCATATTTATCTTAAATTCTAAGAATTTCAATTTATTCTTATAAGTGATCTTTTACATTTTTAAACTGTAAAAATATTAAATTTGTAATAATCTAACTTCCTCATTGTTTAAAATGACAGCAATACATTTTATCCATAATCACAGGAAAATTATTTTCATCAGCAAAATATGTTGACTTATTATAACATCCAAATTTTTCCTCTTATTAATAGAGGAGTAAATGAGTACGAATCCTCAACATTTTTGTTTGCACATAGAATGCTCACCTCTTTTCTTTTGCTTGTCACCATCTTTTTATCTGATCTTTGAACACTTCCAGTTCCAAAATAATCAAGCACTGATGTGGGGGTAAGTTTTATTGGTACTAAAGGCTTATTCTTGGTCTTAGTGTATTCTTCATTCTTTTTCATGTTTGATGTTCCAAGATAACTATTTGTAGATCCTCCATTCTCTTTTGATTTAGAGGCTGCCTTCTTACACATAAAGTCATCTTCATCATCTTAAATGGAATATAGCCAAATATTGTTTGATTAAACATCATTTCCAATTATACAAAGCAACCACTTCTACCAGCTTTATAAACATAACTACACGGAGCTATGGAATGCTAATGATATTTTTCTTCCTATCTCTTGAATTGGACAACCATCCTCACATTTACCAGTGCCAGGTCTGTAATACACTATTTCTCTTAATTACCACACAAACATATTTACTTACTCATGTATTCAACAAATATTTACTGGGCACCCATTGTGCACTAGGCACTGATGATATAGCAGTGAATAAACACACGAAATTATTGCCCTCATGGAGCTTGGCGTCTAAAAGAGGAAACAGATACAGAAACAAATATGGACTGCCAGGTTATAAGTAAGTGCTATGCAGAAAAGGTAAAACAGAAGGAAGGAATTAAGGAGTGATGAAGGGCACTCCTTTAGGTAGGGTAGTCAGGTAGAGCCTCTTTAATAAGTTACATGTGAACAGAGCCCTGAAGTGAAGATACCTCAGGCAAGAAAGTTCAGGCAATGAAAACTACAAGTGCAAAATGCCTTAAGTGAGTGCTTGGAGGTCACTGTGACTGCAGAACAATGAAGGGGGTATATCAGAAGAAGTAAGGTGACAGATCCTGTACTACCTTCTAGACCATGAAAAGAATTTTAGGTTTATTATAGAATGGGAATCCACTGGAGAATTTTCAGCAGAGTAGTGAGTGATACAACTTATGTCCAGTAGAGCACACTCTTGAAGGGTAAAAGCCAATGCAGGGAGACCATCTAGGAAGTCACTCTAATTCTAGAAGAAACGCTAAAGCCTTGGACCAGGCTGGTATTTGCATATGTGGTAAGGAGTTGTCAGAGTCTAGCTATGTACTGAAGGTCGACTATCTAGCAATATCTAATCTTTAGAAATATTTAGTGCATTTAAAATTTTAAACACTGCTTTGTTACATTTTAATCTTCATAAAAAGTTTCCATAAAATATCTAGTTTTAAAGTTATAAGCATTCATGACAATGCTAAGATAATTAAAGACCCCCAAAATGTATACCTTAAAACAGCCTCAATATATTTTTAAACTTGGTTCAGTGATTCATAAGGACTAGCCTTTTGATTTGGCCTAATTACAAATTCAATAGAAAGAAAAATCTAGAAGGCAATTGTGAAGACTAGGTCACTGTGGGAGTGGGAGGGTTCACTTTAAGTTTGGTGTGCAAGGCCATATATGAGTGGGTCTTACTTCCTTTCAAGTACTCCCTCACTCAACCAGAAGTATATGTTAAGGGCCTTATGCTATTCCTAGGTGGCTGCCATCTCAAACATGAAAGTACCTAATATATGTAAAAATCAAAAAGGATTTAGCTTTAGTTTCTAATTATATTTATATTAAAATGAGATTATAAGCTTTACAAAAAAAAGCTTATAGGTTTCTGATTACTAAATGTAAAAGTAACCCCACTATTTAAAAGCCAAGAGTGTACTAGACATCATAGTTTCCTACAAGCCCACTTTCCCTAAAACTTACACCTTATCCCACTCTCCAAGAACCTCCAATAATCAGGGATGCATAGTATTTATTAGATTGCTCCTCGCCACAACCAAATGGACCAGGAGTGGGAAGTTAGTCAAGGTGGAGCCACTCTTACCTTTGATACATTTGTTGAACTAACATGTATAAACTAAGGTGCTAAAGGTTTATTCCTGCATTCAGTGAGATATGTGATGACCTTCTAATAAATTCCCTAGTTTGCTTACAATAAGCTAGATTATTTTTCTTAACCTATAACCAAAAGATTTTAATTAAAGCACTGTTTCACTTATCTTCAACTATAGTCAAGCTTAATTAGAAATGTATAGAGAACAAGTTGATGGTTGCCAAAAGGGAGGAAGATGGGGAGATGGAAATTAAAAATTTGGAAAACTCAGATAAAAATAAAAAATTCCAGTCTATTCTGGAAAAGCAGGACCTCTGGGGGGAAAAACTATTCATTCACAAATATTTGTAAGCACATCCAAGGCTTGATATACTTACCAGATTTTAGTTCAACCCTATATTAAAAGGGCTGACAGACTGGTTTCAGTCACTCATATCTGTTCTTCCTGCCTGACAATCAGTCCTTCTCCGCCTCTGCCAGAATCGGAAAAGGTGTGTGATTCAGATGGCTCTGCAAAGGCTAGGGAACTTAATCACATTCCACCTCAGTATGAAAGCCACATGAATCACCCATAATAGTCCTAGTAACCATTGACAATGTAATCTGAAACTTCCCTTTTCTCAAAAATAACAATGAATTAATACAGTACAGAAATTCAGAGACTTAAAAAAAAAATTTTTTTTTAATAATCTATAGCTGCTCTATTAAAATTTATGACTGGTCTACTTGTATTTGAAACCCCTAGACTAGTTAAGCTATAGACCAGTAACATTCAACAAATTTTTCCACTTAGAAGTCAAAACAAATTATGCAAAATGCCCTTCAAAAAAAGACTCAAACAAAACAACATTGCCAATATCCTGGCTTTAAAAATAAACTGGAACCTCCTAAGTATAGACAACCAATACACCTCTCCTTAGGTAGTTAAGTACAAAATTAAAAGCATATTTGAGAGCTTATTAAATTTTATAATTTTTATTTGGCTTGATTTAAGTTCAACATCTATACTTTTGGGCAGGAGGAATTCCCTTAATAGAGAAAGAACAAAATTAAATTGTCTCTGTGAATGACAGCCATCTACTAGTTTTTCCCCCACTTTAGAAATGCCCAAAACACTGACATTCTATTTCTACTACACCTAATCATAAGCCATATGACAGAAAATCCCAGAGTTCAGTAGACAAAGTCAACTACTGTGTTTTCCTGTTATAGTTCTTCCTTAATCACTCAAGAACTTCCTTGCTACCTAAAGTAGTGCATTTGTCCTTAAGAATTTATTCGGGCAATATCAATTATTGTTAATTGGTATAGTCTCTCTCAGAAAAGAAAACAATAGTATTGTAGAGTATTTGCAATCCTAACCCTTTCTCTAGCAACCTTGCAAATATTTGCAGGTGAACTATGAAATTTAGTGAGATCAAGAATCTCTAAGGATATCAGATTTTAAAGATTGTTGGCAAGAGTGCAGGGATATAATATGGGACCATCACATATGTAACAGACAATGACAATAAATTTTAAAAAACCATCATGGGGGACCATCTTGTAATCTGTATCAGAACTTTACATGTGCATATCCATTAACTGAACCCAGCAATCCAATTCTAAGAACTTAGTAATAAACAAACAAATGAGCACATAAAGGTATATGTACAAAAATGCTTATCACAGCATTGTTTCATTCAAAAATAGGGAACAAACTGCAATACGGCAAAAAAAAGATGAAGAAAAACTAAGGGACTAATAGATTGCAGGGGTCTCCAAACTACGGCCTGCGGGCCGGATGCAGCCCGCAAGGCCCTCTCATCCGACCCGTGGAGACCTTTTTATCTGAATAAAATAATATTAAATAAATAATTAAAAACAACATCTATGTTTTGATTCTTTTTTATTTGGACCTCGAGTGTGTAGTCGGCCCCCAAACTGCTGTTTTATAGTTAATGCGGCCAGCGGGCTGAAAGGTTTGGAGACCCCTGGATTACCGGTAGACAAAAAGGTAGCCTCAAATATAACAGGGGTACTGAAGATAAAGATAAGTGAATAACATGGGAAAACAACCTAATATCTTAATATGTTCAATTATGTAAGGAATTCTATGCAACAACAGAATTATAGGTTATATTCATATTTACTGAAAGGTTTAAGTGAGAAAAACAAGTGAGATATGGGATATTGAATTATATAATTGCATAATCTATATATACTTTTAAATTCATAGTCAGCGGTTTGGGAAAAAATCAATAAAATGTTGGTTTTTATCTCTGGATAGGGGATTATGGATGATTTTTCATTTTCCTGTCTTTTTTATTTGTATATTATACTTCTTTTTAATCTCCACCCAATGTTTTACAACAAATTAACTATGTACATCCTAGAAACACCCCTGACCTCTTAGCTGAGACAAAAAAGGCTTGGCTTTGGTTTCTCCCTCCTCTCCACTATTTGCTTACTTCTTTCAAATGTATCAGCATCTCTATTTATTCTGTCATTAGAACAGAGATTTCGTGATATCTTTTTATCTAATTACTATCAGTAATAGTTATCATTACTGAGCATTAAACTGCATGCCACATTCTACTGTCTCTATACAAGTAGTATGATTTGTGAAGTAGTTGTCTTAAACCTCTTTAGCTCTTCATATTGCAAAGGCTGTACAAATGCGTTACGGAGAAAGAAGGCAAAACAGGCCAAGGATTAGAATAATGCTCCTTGCCAAAGAGAGTCATTTAGCAGGTGCTGCTGTGACCATCCTCAGTTATTTTACAATTGCACAAAGTTGTAGAGATTAACATTCCAAATAAAATAATGGTTGGTTTTCTTTTTTAACATTTGTTCTTGCTTTCTAATGAGCCTAAATTTGTTCCTGCCTTTTCAGAAGCCAAAGGCAAAGTATGTTCTCTTCTCCCCAGAAACTTGTAATAAAATAATGAAAAATAAATCTAAGTAAAATTTCTGAGATCTAGTTGAAAATCACGGGGAGTTGAACAATCAGAATCTCCCTCTAGGCTGTCTCCTTATAAAAAAAGCATCTATAGTTAGTCATTTACACCATAATCACAGTTAGGGTAACAATCACCAAGTAAACTAGTATTATCTACATACCAGTACAGCAGAGGAACTGGCTGGGAGAGAAGACTGCTTTGCCAATCTGAGTTAGATACGTTTATGTATTTAGAAGAATAACAAAAGAGAAAGAAATAATGTGCAGGTCCATACAAAAATCTATTTACAAGCCAAGAAGTGAAAAACAGGGGGAAGCCGGCATGGCTCAGTGGGTCAAGCACTCGCTTTGCAGGCCTCGGTTCCAAGGATCAAATTCTGGCCCGGGTGGACCCATAGGCTGACCTGGGGTGTGCCCCCAGTTCGGTTCTTGCCCGGGCCCATGCGGGAGGCCCCAGGCCCTGTTCCTGCCCTGCACAGCCTCGCACCCACCTGTGGAGTGAAACTGTATCTAAAACTGATGACTTACAACTATAGAGACTGCTCTGGGCCTTCCCCCTTCTCTCTCTCTCTGTCTTTCTCTCTGTGTCAAAAAAACAATAAAAATAAATCTTTAAAACCAAAAGAAGGAAAATACAATCTAATTCTGGAGTTTATACTGTTGAAAGTTTGGGATTTTAGTTGTATTTCCTTCAGTCTAGAATACACAGAAAGCAAATTAATGGAGACCATGCTAGGGAGATGTGGTTACAGAGATTAAAAGTAATTTACTTAGCCACAAATCAAAAACTAAAAAAGGAAATCTAAGTGTTTAGAGTAATTTTCTACAAAGTTCCTTTACAAAACTTTGAGTCAAAACTCAAATCGTCATTTTGGTTTTGGAAGTAGAGAAAGGTTCATGCACGTGCTAAATCTTCAATAAATATCTGTTAATTAAGTGGATTGAAGAGAAACTAAATATACCATATTTGTATGACATATGTGGTGAATCGTACACCCTACACCTCAGCATAATGAAATAAAAGTTTTAAGATTGCACATCTTTAATCAAGAAACTGGAGATCTCATGATGCATTATTACCTCTTAAATCCTCTTAGAATCAAACGGACTCCCAGTTATATTTTAAAAATAAAACTCTTTTATAATTTGTGAGGTTTGATGATCTAGTGAGGTGAGTAATGATAAATAAGAGAAAAAATACTGGCTTGTGCTCTGATGTTACCAACCACACCGTTGCTGTTACCAACCACACTGGGATCAGCTTTCACAGTTTCAGTTATTAAGAAAGTATAATAAATGAGGAGAAAGGGGAACACTTTACGGTACTTACTTTCCTCCTTCTTCCACCTCCACTGGATCTCACAGAAAAAGAAAAAGCAGAAAAATATGCTTGGATAATCAGCCACAGGTACAATACCCAGAGCTTCTTATAATTCTAAGGTATGAAACGATAGAAAGAAACCTGACTGGCAAGAAGAGTTAAGGGAGTGGGTCAGCAGTGCAATTCCCCACTTCTCCACACATGAAAGGAGGTAACAATGCTGGTCTCACTATTGAAGCCAAAAATAAATCACTCATATATTATCATTTCATTAGTACTTACTGACATTTTCATAACATAACCCTACTTCCTTGGTATTCTACTAGAATACAATCCAATGTTTCTCACGGTTTCACAAGTGTCTGACAGCAAAGTATATGTCACCAGAACAAATAGCAATGTGTTCATTTTTGAAGAGGCTTCAGAACCTCAATAATTATTCCAGATACTCTAATGCTTCATTATTCACTGTGTCCTTTTCAATTCGCCCTCTCTACATGCCACTTCTTTTTATTCTGAGGACTGAAGAACAAACTGGGCAAAAAAGATTGTAAGAAAGCACCTGGCTCTTAGTCAATGTGAATTTATGGATAAAATTGCTAAAGCAGAACCAGTAACCTTTTGGTTCATAATATAAAATGGGAGAAGTCTCAGAAACTAACATTCAAAAATTCCTGGTCTGAAATAAACAATCCCGTGTTAAAGAATATACATGATCAGAGCTTTAATTGTTCGGCCCTTCTGTGCACCTAAAATCACAAGATAACATCAGACTCGAACCATAGTTCAGGGCCATGGCTGTCTGCACACTAACTATGGTGTCTCTGCAAAGCTTGATCCCATCACCTTCAGTTACAGCAGGGGTGTCCAACCTTTCAGCTTCCCTGGGCCACACTGGAAGAACTGCCTTGGGCCACACATAATATACACTAACACTAACAACAGCGGATGAGCTAAAAAAAAATTGCAAATAATTTCATAATGTCTTAAGGAAGGTTATGACTTTGTGTTACGCCACATTCAAAGCCATTCTGGGCTTGCATGTGGCCCACGGGCTTCACATGGGACTAGCTTGAGTTACATAATAAACCTATAAACATTCTGTTTTTAGTACGCCTCCCACATAGCCAAAACTTCACGAAGGTGGTCAGTTCTAAGAGAAGGACCTCTGAGTGGAGAGTGCCTGAGCAGATTTAGGAAGGGAACAAAATGGTTAAAGAGTTAATCTGTCACCTGCTATAATGAAGAAATAGCTCAGCTTCCCCCAAATTTTACAGGTAACATGTTCCTATCACTTGCCTTTGATCATGTGAACAACTTTATCAAATTAATGTCTCAAAAAACCTAGGCTTACAAAGCTCATCTGTGGGCTCCTTTTGATTGCCTACTGTTTATTACATGTACCAGACACTGGGTCTGGCCCTTTTATATACATCACACTATTAAGTCTTCCCAATAAACCTACACAATTAGTATTTCTGCTTTAGAAAGAAGAAGAAAGACTGGCTGAGCTTTAGCCAGAGTAACACAGCTGTTAGAAGGGAACCAAGCACGCACCCTCCAGGCAGGGCTTCTGACCTCACAGTCTCAGGTTCCTTCTATAACACAAGGAGTTTTTCCTTCTCTTTTCATTCCCTACTTACTGACCAATTTATCTACCATGAGTGCCTTCACACTCTCAAATAATTACGTGAACTGCATGTTATGTGAATTACAAATCTCAATAAAAAAATTTTTTTAAAGAACCTTTAAGCATGCTAATGACATCAACTCTTCAATTATCCTAATAGTGACAACAAATAGTGTGGCTGAATAAAGCACATAAGTAATCCAAAAACCTAACTTGTAAATCATCTGTCAAAATGTTTACTATAAATGCCTTGATCTTCCTAATTATGGTTTCTCTACTTTTCACTCCACTCTGAATACTAGTAATCTAGCAATCGCCCTTTTTTTAAAAAAATATTTTTTATTGAAGTACCGGTATAATATAATTGGCATACTATTAGTTTCAGGTGTATATCATAGTGATTCCATATTTATATACATTATAAAATGATCATCACAATAAATGTAGTTACCATGTCAATATACAAAACTATTACATTTGACTATATTCCCTATGCTGTACATTACATCCCATGACTTGTTTTATAATTGGAAGTCTATACCTTTTAATCCTCTTCATCTACTTTGTGTGCTGCTCAATCCTTCCCCTAGTGATCACCCTTACATACACTATTTTCATCATTCCACAACTCTGTTCAAAAACTTCAATGGTTCCCTTTTCCCTGGCATGCTAAGTCTAAATTCATATACCTAGCTTTCAAGGTCTTCCCTAATCTGGCTTCAACTACCTACCACTACTTCTCATCATGTAGGCAACCAATCTTTTCAGTGTCCTATGAACATATCAAAACTTGTGCTGAATACTGTGTCTTAATCCCATCCCCTTACCCTGACATGTTCTGGCCCCCTGCTCATCCAGCAAAGGCCAGATTAAATCTTAACCTCTCCATAAAGCTCTCCCCCTGATTACTGAATATTGAAGCCTTAGGCAACTCCTACAGTATGGAGTCTTTGGTCATCTTTTATATCCCTAGTAATTACCTAGGATATAAAAGACATTCAATAAATGTTTGTTGAATGTAGGTTGTAACATGGTATGCCAAAACAATGTGACATTTACCCTATTTCTTTAAACCAGCTGTATTCACTCTCTAGCAATATATTAATAAGGAGCAGAACGCAAAAATAATGGTTTCAGATGTTTTCCGCAATATGAACAAATCAATGAGGTATCAGATGCTCTCATGGCTCCTTCAAGAATTTCTGTATAGTATTTGTTTGAACAGGCTCTGTGAGTTTGAAGATTAATATAGCTGACCTTTTATTCCTCTTATGTTCTCCTCTGGGAGTTAACAAGGCTAGAAGCAAAATTACTTTATAACAAACTGATCTGAGTTTTTTCCTAAGATGACAATATAATTCAGGGCTCTTCTCCATAAAGAATACTATCTATGAAACTGTTATTTAAACTATAAAATGGTAAGATTAGTGCATACTTATTTTAAAATGTCTTTTACTTTTGACCACTCAAAACTGATCAAACAGAAATAAATTTAAGTACAAACACAATCATTTTTTTAAAAAGTCAAGGCTAAAATCTTTAGTGTCACCACAGAGTACCGGTACCAAGAATTCAGGTCATATCTGTGTTAGATTATAGATCACAAACATGAATAATCATTATATACCTAAATTATTATGACTTTAGCACACAAGATAAAAACGTACATAAAAAAGTTCTAAAACAATCCAACATTTAAGTATGATTCAAGATACAGCTTCAACTTATATGATTCAACATATAGCATTAAAATAAAATTCCATGTTCCACAGAAAATGCCAAAGAGTTATAGCCTTCCTCTTATAAACATAATTCAATACAGTGAAAAAAGTAATAAATTCAATTCAAAGTGACGCAAGTACATTTACACACCAATGAGAAGCACAATAACATAATGCACACTACTTCTCTGAAACACACATATTCAATGTGCCTTACCTGTTTCTGAAATGTAAGTAACAGGATCCTGTCGCAGAATTTTACCAGGTTTAGGAGACAATGACAATTTTTCTGGCTGTTTTTTGGCATTTTTTACAGGTACTGTTTCCTCCGATTCTGAATCTGCACGAGAGGAAAATATAACAAAACTTTAAAAGAAGGATAATACAATGTGTTTTTAAAGTCGTTGCTATAAATCCCTCAAGACCCTTTTGAAGCATATCTCCTCTGTAATCCTCAAGGTTACTTCTACCCAGTGTTAAGCTTTTGTAATTAGCTGTCTATTCCTATTGTAACAAACCACCACAAATGTAGTGGCTTAAAACAACACAAATTTTTTATCTGACATTTCTGTAATTAGAAATGATATGATTCTCACTGGGCTAAAGTCAAGGTGTCAGCAGGACTGAGTTGCTTTCTGAACACTCTAGGGAAGAATCTATGTCCTTGCCTTTTCCAGTGACTGCCAGCATTCCGTGGCTCCTGACCCTCTTCCTCCATCTTCAAGGCCAGCAACACCGGGCAAAGTCGTACGCATGCTGCCTTCTCTCTGGTTCTCTGACCTTCTTCCATAGTCACTCTCTCTTCTGCCTCCCTTTTCCTTGTGACAATAATCCAAGATAATCTTTCTACTTTAAGGTCACCTATTACCAACTTTAATGTCACTTACAACTTTAATTTCCTTTTGCTTATGTAAATTAACATATTTGCATGCTCCAAAAAATTAGGGCATAGACATCTCTGGGGGCCATAATTCTGTCTGCCATCAACTAATTACCTAGAGTACTTAAAATATAAATCAGGACAAAATAAGGACCTAGTATAGTACCAGGCACAAAATAGGTGTTTCATAATCTTCAGTGTCCTTCCTCTTCACAATGAATTTAGAAATCCTGTCTCACACTATTCTAAATGGCATCAAACAATTCAACTTCCAGTTTCCCAAAAAATGGAAATTCCTGGGGAATGGAAATATGTACTTTTCTCAAATTCCTTATAGTATAAAACAGTAAAAGACTCATAAATAAACACTCAAGTTATTTTCAAAATTGAGTCGGAACCTTTGCAATCACTATCAAAATCCTGATAATCGGGGGGGGGGCAAAAAACCCCCAGAAATTACTTATAAAAAAATCATGTATTTATTGATATTCTTACATGCTTAAACTTTAATCACCTTCCAAGTACTCTCCATTGGATGCACTACACATACTGACATGCATTTTCCACTGCTCAAAACAATTTTTGAATGCATTGATTTTGATGCCTTTTAGTGCTTCTGCCATTTTTTATTTCACCTCTTCCACATCGCCAAAAAGTTTCCCTTTGAGGACATTTTCATCCCAGGAAACAAAAAAACATCACTTGGGGTGAGACTGGGTAAATAGGGAGGGTGGGACACAGGGGTCATTTTGTTTTTAGTCAAAGAATGCTGAACACTCAGAGCAGTGTGGACAGGTGCATTGTCAAGCCACCAACGGTCATGTAAATCACCATTCATAAACTGGGCTAACATGCTTGAATCTACAAAAAAATTCACTGAAGTCGAACGAAGCCTCTCAGAAGAATGCCAGCTGGTGCACTGATGCAGATGGGTTCCTAGAACACTCACCTAACAGGGGAGTCCAATACTACAAGGGGCCCACTCTCCAGAAGAGAATTCTGTGTTTGTTTTTTTTGGAGGGGTCCCTTCTCATATACAATGCTTTCTAAGGTTACATTTTTAAGAATTCATACCACGAGATGCTGGGATGGCTCAGTGGGTTGACCACTCGTCTTACAGCTCTGGGGTCCAAGGATCAAATCCCAGCCCTGGCCCTTTCAGACCCATATGCTGAACTGGGGTGTGCCCCCAGTTTGGTTCTCATTGGGGCAAGCTTCCTATATGGGAGGCCCCCGGTTCTGCTCCTGCCATGGGTATGCTTCCCATAATGGGAGGCCTTTGCTCATGGGTCATGCCTCCTTTGTGGGGAGGCCCCTGGCCAGTTCCCACCCTGTGCAGCCCCAAGCCCACCATGGAATGGAAACTATTGATGTGCGACTTTGGAGACTGCTCTGGGCCCTCCCCCTTCTCTCTGTCTCTCTCTCTCTCTCTGGCAAAAACAATAAAAATAAATCCTAAAAAAAAAAAAGAATTCACATAAGATGAATCTTTACAGAAGAAAAACCTAAAACTTTCTGAGTTCCACCATTATTTTAACATACAAAAGGCAGGCATAAAAATTTGACATATAAGAGGCATTCATATTCCCTATTTTAAAACTATATTGAAAGAAAAGCTTTTCAATCATGTTTGTCTTATTTTAAATGTAACAAAAAAGGACCAGATAAAAAGCATAATGTAATATTCTAAGGCACTATTTTTCAAGTTCAGTTTCTAGGAACCTCAGCTGGCAAAGAAAGTAATGAGTATTTTAGAAAATAAATATAATACATTCAAAGTAAGTTTGAGACATGTTATATATTATATCCCTCTCTGAGCAAATCTTTAATACAATAACATATTAGGCTCTAATAAATTCTATAGTGCAATAAAATTTTCAACATTATTTGAGCATACAGACCTCTTCTCACATGCTAGCACCTATTACCATCATAGGTAGCTATGTCTCAGAACATCAGTTTGAGAAACTGTAGGGGTAAAAAATAATTTTAAAACTGTAAAACTCCTCAAAAGAAATATTACCTGAATCATAGATGATCCTCTTTTTCTTGTTTGATTGCTTCTGTTTTGAGTCATCTTCTTTACAAGAACTATTTACCTATAAACATCACAGTATGATTAGAATACAAAGAAACTTATAAATTTTTGTTAGTCATAACTGAGGGCTGGAGTTGGGGGTTGGGGTTCCTATCAACTAATGAGTAGATCAGGGGTATTACTAAATATTCTACAGTGCACAGATTCATAAATTAGTAAAGACAAAAAAACCAACTGTATAATGATTCAACTCCACTTTCAACACTAACCTTCATATAACAAAGAGTAAAAAGGATGTCAGATAATACAAGTCAAGTACTTTCAGAAAATGACAGAGACAGAAATAAAAGCTAAGGGGTTATAAGCCCCAAACAACCTAATACCTATTGGAAAACTAAATTAGACCAAAGCAAAGGTATTGTTTATATTTTTTAGTTATACATCACATTTCTAATGTACTCAATTTTTCCAAAAAGCATCAAGAAAACAGATAGGAAAAAACTGTAATCAATTATAAGGTAGATATATGTTTCTAGACATTATAATAAAACTTCAAAAATATAAAAACAATCAACTAACTTGTAAGAAAATGTGATGAATAAACCATTATAATTCAAATATACCACTAGACCCAGAATTGGAATTAGAAGCAATTGCAGTATCTCAACAGTAAGGGAAGAGGATATCTGAGAAGGGAGAGCCACAGAAGGGTGTCTCAAATCCTGCCAATAAACTCAGCCCAAGTCTGGGGCTGTCTCCCGAAATATGTATTCATGGAACAACTCTAAGTGCCCACCTAAGATTAAAAGAATTGAACAAAGATTTCAGTTGCTGCCCATCACAGGAGATACTAGAGTTTGGAGTTTGAGTTCAGCAAAGTGAACTGCCTGCTAAATCAAAAGAATTAACACTCTTTGGAAGAACATAACAGAATCCAAAGTTCCTACACTGTATCATTCACACTGTCTGAAGTAAATCCATAGAACTAGACATACAAAGAAACAGGAAATGTAACCAACCTATAATGGTTAATTTTATGTGTCAACTTCGCTTGGCCACAAGGTGTCCAGATATTTTGAGTGTTTCTATGATGGTGTTTTGGGATAAGTTTACATCAATAGAACAAATAAGGCAAAAAAAAAAAAAAAAAAAAGGGGGGGGGCAGATTGCTCTATATAATGTGGGTGGGCCTCATTCGATCAGAAGGTTTGAAGTGAACAAAAGCATAACCTTCTCCCAAATAAGAAAAAAATTCTTCCTTACTGCCTTCAAGCTGAAACACCAGTTTTTCCTGCCTTTGGACCTGAACTAAAACATTGTCTCCTCCTGGGTCTCAAGCCTGCAAGCGTTCAGATTAGAACCACACAATGGCAATGCTGGTTCACAGGCCTTTGGATTCAGAATTGAACTACACCATCAGCTATCCTGGGTCTCTAACTTGACAACTGCAGGTCTTGGGATCTGTCAGCCTCCATAATCACATGAGTCGATTCTTTACAATAAATCTACACACACACACACCCTACAAATACCTAAAATATTGAAGTGGCTTTGGAACTGGGTAATGGTAGACGTTACAGGAGTTTCGAGGTGCATATTAGAAAAAGCCTAGACTGCTGGGAAGGGACTGTCAGTAGAAATATAGACATTAACCCATTTTCCATTTGCTCAGAGAATATTCACAGATTACAATCCTAACCTTACCCTCAAAGTATTACACGAAATATCTCACTTTTATTATTATTTTTGCATTGCTCTAGTATATCGACAGTTTTTGGAAACAAATGACATCATTCTATTTATAGCATTCTGTTTTTAGTAGTGGTATTTCCATGTAATAGTAATTTTCAATTGCAAAAAATGTCAAATTTTAGAAAACATAACATTCCTATGTGTAAAAAAAAATTATTAAACAGTGATCATCATATATATTTTTTACATTAGAACTTTTCTCTTTTGTCTTATTAGAGAATACACATATCACCATAAACAGAACATTGGTGAAAATATAAACATTAAAGATCATTCTGATGAGGTCTTAGATGGAAATGAGGTTATTAGAAATTGCAGGAAAGACGATCCTTGTTATAAAACAAAACTCTTGCACAAGGAGGACAGGGAAAACAAAATAAACCTTTCCTCTAAAGCCTTCCCTCACCAAAAGTCCAACACCATTCACCTGGAAATAAAGACTCATGTCTCTATGAGTAAACTTTGGTTTTAAAACAAAGTTTTAATAACTAAAAAGTATTCCACCTCTGCTTCAGGAAAGCACTAGCTATGAATGCAGTGAGCCATTTTAATTGGAAATAAGTAATACCTTATTACTTTTATTCATCTTCTGCTAAGTGAGCTGAAATTTATGTTTACTTGAGGCTCTCTCAAATCCTATCAAGTCCAGGAACTGAGTTTATTCAACCTTTCATATAATTCTAAATTGTATTTGGAAAACTGACCTTGATTTCCTTTATTCCTTTCTTTGTTTTTGAAGTTTCTCCAGCAGACTTTGTTTTCTCATTCTTCTTTACCGTTTCACTTGCAGGTTTCTTTCCACTTGGTATAACCCCAAAGAATTTCCGAATATCCTAAAAGCAAAAAAGAAGATTCATAAATAAACATTAACTGCAAAAAATTCTAATTTCAATTGTAAAAAGGGACAGATCTACACACATACTGGTTTACTCTAGTAATTCTGTCATAGTGACATAGTTTCATGTGTGTAGCAATTAATTGGTAAAATTACCTGAGGTAAAAACTTAACTGATAAAATTACCTAAGTTAAAAATGATTCACTTAATGAAAAGTAACATTAATTTTCAGAATCTGGCCAAAAACAGGGCAAATATAAGAAAGTAAAATTTTTGTTAACAACAGCACAGATACTTTAAAAGGCAACGTATTTACTGATCATACATGTATATACTCATCCCTTCATTCCAGGCAAGGGAGAGAAGACAAAGAGTTAAAGAAAAGTGGCACTACAAATAACTATACTTAATGAGGATTAATTATGCATCTATCATAAATCTGGCTCAGTAAAGAGCTTTCTTTCCCCTCATTTACGAACTATTACTCCTTCATAACACTGAAACATCTCTACTTACAATTATGTCTGCTCATAGGCAAGGGTATAGGGAACACAGAATAATGAGAACTCAGGTTCTGAACTTCAAAGAATTAGGTGCAAGAACCAGTTACAACTTTTCCCCTCTTCTTACCCATGATGATTATAATTCTGGGTTTTCAATCCTTTTCACTTGTTCCAACCTATTACTTTTTATTTGTAGTGAGGGAAATGCCTGTAAAAGTACTTTGTGAAGTATAAGAAATTAACAATCATTTCCTAGAATCAGGCAGTAATTGCCATACTCTTAAAATGTCAAACACCCCAAACAAGTGTTTTGCATGCACACACACACACACACACACACACACACACACACACACACACACACACACACACACACACAGCTTTGTGGCCAGGCCAATACAATAAACAAAGCAGATAAATGAGGTACACGGACATGTTAAATTTTGCCCAAAAAAGATTGACTTCCCTAGTTTTATACCCTCTTTTATAAACTTCACAATGTAGAAAAGTTACAAATTCATCCTAATAAGATCTCAGTCTAAAAAAGTACTGTTTATGTAATGGATACCTCACCTACGAGGCTGAGACATCTGTGCCAGGTACTAAAGAAGAGATAGATAAAGAAAGCCACAGTCTTCCGTATAACTTGAAAAGAATTGAGTTTGAGGGTGACAACTACTTACTTTGTTTCTGCAGGAAATGAAAGTTTCATATTAGAGTTTCACTTGTGAAATTACCAAGTTATTCTTCATTGAAACCAAGCTTGTCCAACTGTTGGCCTATGGGCCACATGTGGCTCAGGACAGCTTTGAATGTGGCCCAACACAAAATCGTAAACCTTCTTAAAACATGAGATTTTTGTTTTGCGATGTTTTTAAAGCTCATCAGTTATTGCTAGTGTTAGTGTGTTTTATCTGTGGCCTAAGACAATTATTTCAATGTGTCCCAGGGAAGCCAAAATGTTGGACACTCCTGATAAATAGTGGTGACTGTTAAACACACACACACTGCACATACACCATGGAAATACCAAAACTGAAGACTAATAATCAGGTTAAAGACAGTGGTGATTTTCAATCTGTTTCAGAACAACAAATGCTTAAAACTGCAAAAACAAAGAACACAAGCTTAATTCAGGAAATGGAACTCCTAATAACGCTAAGCTCTTAGATTTCTGCCTGTACCACATCACCACTGCTTGGCATGGTTATAACTTTTCCTTCCCAAGTACCGGTAGTTCTTCTTATTTACATCCTTTTTCCTTTCCCTTTATTCTACCCTACTGTCCCACACTCCCCATGCCTTGTATTCTGATGGCAACAGAAGAGTAAAAGAAATTACACCATCCTGATCTAACTCAATATACACTAAAATCCTAAGCTTTTGGAAAAGAATTTTCAGCAGAATGAAAGCCATTTTATGCATACCTTTTTAGCATTCTCTTCAATGTGTGCAGCCATCTTGTGTGTAAACATCTAAAAGGCAAAGGTCACCAATTTGGCCTTACTTTATAAGATGTGACTTCACCTTAGTCTTTAACATTCACTGTATACTATTGTAGGTCTTCAAAAATGTCATGAGGCTAATCATATTCCCAAATAATGGATCTAAACACCTCCCTTAACTGCATGGAATAATTCTTACTGATGAAAAGGGGGTAAATTTTTAAATTTACTGCTATAATCTTCGCAAAGGGTTCTAAGCAAAAACAACCAGGCTAATAACCATCCATTGGGACAGATTTGACTACATAAAAATAAAACAAAAAATGCCATAAAAAAGTCAAAATACAAGCAACCAACTCAAAGATATCTACAACACAGTATATATAAAAGTGTTCCCACAAATTATTAAAAGATAACCCAGTAAAAAAATAAATAAAAGCTACTAGTTGGCAAATTGTAGAAGAAATGCACTATCCAACAAACCATAAAAGATGCTCAATTTCATAAATAATAAACAGATAAATTAAAACTTGATTATTTTTCTCTAAGTTTTAAAAGACTGATAACGCCCCGATTTGTCAAGAATGTGGCAAAACATGCTCACACACAACACTGCTGATAAATGTAAATACTGGTATAGCCTTTCTAGAAAACAATCCAGCAACACTTATCAAAATTAGAAATGTGCATACCCTTTGTCTTAATTCCATTTCTTTTTACAAAAGAAATTGTAAAAAATATAAAGATACTTTTCCTTTGGAAAACTAAAGGGAGTAGTAATGAACTCTTCTTACTTTCTTCTTTCTTTTTACTACTCTTACTACTACTTGAACAAATAGGCTAGTTCAAAGAATGCAAAAGATTTAGGTAATGATCACATAAAAGTTCAAACAAATTTTAGCAGAGATAGCTAATAAGTTTTTCATGATTTTACTTACGGCTATTGGGCATAATTTATCTCTTTTGATGATATTATGTGGTAAACAGGGGCAAGTGGAATTAGAAGTCAGACAAACACAGGCCTTTTGTCAGTTTTGCCACTTACTGGATGCCTGGGATGAATGATTTGACCTCTCTGCCCCTTTGTTTCCTCATGTGGCCACTTGCCTCATAGGAGTGCTGTGGGGATTAGAGGTGGCAAACTAAAACACTCAGAACGAAATCTGGTCCTCCAACTCCAAATCTTTTTCATAGTTTCCCACTTGACCACGGCTGCCCCTTCATAGTTTCCCTGTAACTCTAAGGATCTATGCAAAAGTAGCCATACCCCACAATTAGCAATGTGGCCTTTCCCTTCTTGTTATTCCTTATACATCTGATCCTTGTATGCTTGCAGAGAGGCGCTGTGCCAGGGACTTAGGATAGACAGGAAAAGAGCCTCATGAAAGTCCCTGAGAGACAAATTAGCATATAAAGAATTAAGTACAAAATAGTACTAAGACAGAGCTAATCACAAGACGTGAGGGCTGTTTGAAAAAACCCAGCCATGAATGCCTTTATTTTTCATACTACATGGCTGAACACTTACCTGACCGCCTTTGTATGACAGCACCTCAGGGCCAGCTTCCAAAAGAACCAATACCTAATATGGGTCTTAAAATAATTAGGAGAGGGAGATCAAAGATGGCAGCATGAGAGGAGAACGCCGATAACTGCCTGGGAAGGGCCTTGTGAACAGAGGGGAATCCACAGGGGAAACCCTGAGAAGAAACCTCAACTAAGAGAACCACACAACACGGAACAACACCCAAAGGTTAGAGAAAAAAGGGGAGCGCGGGAGAGGGAAAGGGAAGCAGCGGTTCGGGGGCAGAGACTCGGAGCGCGGCCTGGGGCTGGCAAAAACAAAGGGGGATTGGGGGACTACGGTCACAGTGGAGCTGGATCGAGGGCGGGCTGGAAGCCGAGACCTAGGGAGCGTGGAAGCCCCACAAGACTGTGGACTATTTAACACCCGAACTCAAGGGACAGCACGCAGTGCCCTAATCAGATCACAGATCCTAAAGTGGAACAGGGACTGTGGAGCAGGGCGGTGGCACTTCCCGGCGGGCGGGGTGAGAGCAGGGCACCAGCCCACAGCAGCTCAGCACCCCCGATTTACGGAGGAGATTGACTGTGAGGGAGCGCCTTCTGAGGACAGGGCTCTTGGAGTGAGGGCTGGGGCTTGAGTGGGCACAACTGCACTGGACGTGCTTGGAGTGAATCCGGCGGTCTCAACAGAGCCGGGAGCGTAGAGCGGCTGCCGCCCGAGCTACGGCCTGTGCGCGCAGGGCTTTCGGCGCCCAGCCCACCAGGCCACCGCGGGGCTGCTGCCAGTGCGCAACTGGGCTCTTGGCGCCCCGCCCACCGGGCCGATGCGACACCACTGCTTGCTTGCCAGCGCGCAATTGGGCTTTTGGTGCCCCGCTCACCAGGCCGCTGCGGCACCGCTGCCAGCGTGCAAGTGTGCAACTGGGCTTTTGGTGCCCTGCCCACTGGGCTGCTGCGCACCACTGCCAGCGCGCAAGACCGGCTTTTGGCGTCCTGCCCACCGGGCCGCTGCAGCGCTGCTGCCTGCTCGCGAGCACGCAACTGGGCTTTTGGCGTCCCGCCCACCAGGCCTCTGGGGCGTTGCAGCCCACGCGTGCAACTGGGCTGCCGACCGGGTCGCAGTGGTGTCATTGACTGCGCGCCAGACTGCGCAGCTGACAGGGGCCTCTGCCAAGCCCCAGCCCATCCAAGTGCTGCCCTGTGGGCGTGGCTTACAGATATGATTGAAGGAGGGGCAGCCAGGCCGAGGAGAGAAAGACCAGAGCTCCTGCTCCCTGCCCTCACTGAACCACCAGCCCCCCTGCTGAAAGAGGAATCTGCTATTGTGTCTCAGGCCCGCCCTAGCTCCTACTCACATGCCCCCACCCCTGGCCACACCTTTACTACCCTGCTATCTAACAGCTAAGACAGCAACCTGAAGTGCCCCAGGACACAGAAGCTGTCTGCTACCCCCAACCCTCTCCCAAAATCTCCTTCTCCCACAACTAACCCCCAAAGAAAAAATAAAGAAA